>DWGR01002446.1:0-13689 GCA_018247715.1 Heliconius burneyi
ATAATGTTATTTTCTGTTACAATTATGATATAATTAAGTTTTAATTATAACTTTCTTGTTTTCTTTTAGTTTCACGCTGTTTCCCGTATACAGCAGGCATTGCAGAGGGAAACTAGGGTTAGGACACACCGTACTGAAACTTTTCCAAATATTGCGTGTTGGGTAATGGTACCCACCACCACAACAACCATCGCGCCTATAGTCAGATACTATGCCAATCCACTATGACCACCTTACAAGCTTTGTTGTTATTGTAATATATGAATGTTATTTTATTATTATGTAAATGCTCTTATAAAAGGCACATTATTTTTTTTCCTTATTTATATTTAAGGAAATTTTTTACTGAGACATCCAAGATGAGTCAGTCACTATTCGTTTTCCTTTCTTTTATATTTTATACAATAAGTAAAAATCTTCAATTGTGGTACAATTAATTTAAAAAAAAATTTTTTACATAGTCATTAAATCCGAATTTTCCGACTAAAGAAAAAAATTATTATCTAAAAACACGAAAAATGAAAGCCTAATTTAAATATTAAACAAAAAATGTTTCAGTTTCACTCTATTTGCCTTTATAAAATGTTTATAGTTCGAGAAGAATGGGCAATAGGATTGCAGGCTTTCATTAAAAGCGTGGCTTTACAACAGATCTTTTCATTATAAGATCTATTATTTTCTATAATAATAGGTTCATGAAATAAAAGCTATCTCACAGTTCCTTTGTGTAATAAGACTGTACGAGTATATGAGCGAGTAATTATTCTGAAGGTTTTATTTTTTAATTCAGTTGTATTATCGTCTGACGGACACTTAATTACCTACATTTTTTATTTTTATACTATCTAAGGGTAGACAAGTATTTTAAGAAAACTTATAAACATTTAACTTAGCGAGATTTAAACCTGCGCCTATTGGTGAGCGTCTACGACTTCTGACAACCAAGATATATTATGTTCCCTTGCTAGCTACGTCAAAATCCATGTACTTTTCTTAATAAAACAAATTTATGTTTTTAGAAACTCTGCTTACATTTTTCACCAGTTTTAAAGATGTTGAATTGGAGTACTATTTTTCTGAGCTTCACGCTGTATGCCGCATGTACTCGTAGCTGTAGCCGCAGGGTAGGCAGAGGAAGCCTAGTGTTAAGACTCTTCGCCCCCCATTATCTGCCGAATTTTAGAGATTAAATTAATCAGATTGAAGAAATTAAAATATAAAAAAAAATTTCTTCGACTCAAAATCGAACCCACCACCTATCTGTCGATACTAATAATTAGCTGTATTTATTCTCTACCGATAGAGGTACTTGAGTATTCCATAAATATGTATACTTTAACTTTCACCTCAACCTCACAATCAACAAAATTAGTCCACCAACATTAAATTTAATTTAAATTAAAATTTACAAAGATATATTATACACGTTAACTTAATCTACTAGTTGTAGTATAACAAAGACCTATATCGCTTCGTACCTTCTTATCGATTAGCATTGAGCGATTGAGTTTCCGCAAAGCCATCGAAATCCTTGTGCGGTTTAACAAACTGTCACAGCACGCTAGACTTAGCGCCAGACGTGACGTGACGTCGTTAGGCGAATTTTAAATAATATGTGGGCATAAGAAAACGTATATAATTATACAATTTATGTATGAGGCCAATCGTGGTTCAGGGGCACAAGCGTGCGACTGTGAACGTGACAGGTTGTGGGTTTGGTACTCCGTATGGTAGGGCTGGATGAGAGAACCTGATGTTATGAGACTCCGTTTCCAATTCTCTGCGGAATTTCCGAGACTTTGCTTGTTGAATGGTGGAACTAACCATCGTTCTTCATGTGGGAAATGGAAATAAACTAAATATAATTAACCCCCGAGTGTGGATCGAACCCACAACCGGCTCGCTTACAGTAAATTTCTGAGTCACTTTGTCACAACTTGACGTGGCCTCAATTTAACTCATTTTATCTTAAAAAGCAAAAACATATCAATCATTCAAAAATCACCACATTGTTTTTACAAAAAGAACTTAAGAATATATAATCGCAATCGCAATACATCACGATAAGGCTAAGCAAGATATTTTTTTTTCTTCTCAATAAAAATAGCTTTAAAGATAATAAAAACAAGCCATTACCAAAAACGAGTCGTGGGGTGTCCCCCTCGAATACACAACTTGGCTGCATTACTTATTCATACAGAATGTATCTATATTTTACACAACTCTGATTATAGTGTTACAGTAAATATAATAAAGTGTTATATTACACGAGAGTGAAATTATTATTGTTTTGTTTGTTTAAAATAATATTTACTTAATTAACTTAAGCATTTATTATTATTTTATGACAAGCTTAATTTATTTATTTACTAATAAAAAAAAATCAGCTTCACGTTTTATCTCGTACACAGCAAGGTAGGCAGAGGGAACATAGCAGAAAGTGGGGAAGTGTATTACACTTCCCCACTTTCTGCCGAACTCTGTTGCGTGTAGTGGCAAAACTCAACGCCACGCTTTGCCTCGACACCAGAGCGAAGGAATAGAAATATAAACGTTCGTAAATATTTCACTTCCTCTAGTGGGAATCGAACCCACAACCGCCGCGTTACAGTCAGCGTTATAGGCACACGTTGTACCGCTACGGCACGACGGCATCTACTTTTTATGTACTACTGACTATATTACATATAAATATAGTAAAATTAATAATAAACTGTTTTTAAAAATTTGTGTTTAAAAAGTTTCCCGTAACTGTGGTAATAAATATTTTCTAGGCAAGATAAAAATGATCAGCTTCACGCTGTATTCCGCACACAGCAGGGTAGGCAGAGGGAACCTAGTGTTAAGACACTCCGTTCCCCAAGATAGATAGTGGAATTTGAATCTGTGACTGTTCGAGACCACCCAAGTCCTGTCTACTGAACCATAATACCTCCGAGGGGAATAATACTGTAACAGTGTTAAAAATAGGAAGAGAATTCAGTGATTTATCCTATTATGTCAAAAGTAGGCAGTAGGCAATTTGTATCCAAAACGCCACTCGTTCTACTAGGGGGACTCTTTATTATAATAAGCGAAAGTTGAGTAAAATTTAAACTTGCAAGAACCCGCAACGCCGCAATTTGTATCGACACCAGAACGGGGACATGAAAATATAAATTTAAATAAATATTTCATTACATCGAGTAGGCATTGAACCCACAACCAATCGCGTATACAGTCACACGCTTAAACCTTCACGCCACGACTGGCCTCATATACATTTTTCGTTATAAATATTTCTCTATAATGCAATTATGCATTGAATACTAGAACTCTAAAAGAAAAATCTGATCAATATAAAATTCAGTTATTTTCTTTACAATTTAAAATTTAAATTCATGTTGAATGAAATGAGGAAGTTTCTCCGAACGGAATCATTTGCACACTCAATTTAGCTCAAGTGTTCGCTGGAACTTAAAACTGACCGCAGTTGAACCGTTAAAATTTCAGTTTTAACAAATCGCAAGCTATTGCAATGCCGGCTTACTGATGTAAAACTGGGTAAAATATAGATAATTTATTTATTTAAACCTTAAGCTAATAACATGTTTATATCAACTGTTATATATGTAGTATATGTATGTAGTATATCATTACGACGCAACGGATTTGGGGTACATTTTCTCTTTTTTTTTAGTGCTTAAGGAGAGGTTCTATAGCTTGATTTATAAAATAAGGAACATGATGTATCCCGCACATACCAGGGTAGGCAGAGGGCATCTAGTATTTGTCTCGTTATCAGTGCGAGAAAATGAGAAAATTAAATATTAAATTTCCTCTATTGGACATCGAAACCACATCCTGTCGCGTTTATTAGCACGATTTTGCTTCTGCGCCACGACCGGCCTTAGGACTGGTTGTTAACTTTCATCATACAAAAATGATGTCTTGAATTCATTTAGGACAAGGAGTACGAAGTATTTTGCCACTAAAATTCATAACTGCCTACGGTACGCTAGGGTACGTAACCTAGGGTACACTTTACGCTATATCTTGCACAACAAGGCAAAAACAAATAAGTAAGCCATAAATATGGGACGTACTTAGCTGTAAATAAGAAGGTTGTGGATTCAATTCCTCGTCAGTGAAAGACTTAAGACTAACAACATGGATGCTTTTGTACCTACGTAACTAAAATAAATATTATATATATATATATATATATATATATATATATATATATATATATATATATATATATATATATATATAATAAATATATATATATCAATACAATAAACATTTTGGACAACAACAAAGTGGAAATATGAATAAATAATTACGTATCAATACTAAATCACATTGGGCGATTGGAGACCATATATTGGTATATATTAATACACGTACATACAAATATTATTGCAATGCTAAAATAAATAATAGCCTATCATCTCTCTATGCATAGCATACTACATTTTTAATTAAAGTTTAAATATGATTTAGAAATTACTTTTTTTGATAAAAAATTCTACGAGTATATATCGAAATTGAATTTTTATTGAGAATGTCGTGGCGCAGCGGTACAATGGTGTAACTGTAATGCGACGGTTGTGAATTTGATCTCAATTTGAGGAAGTGAAAAATTTGTTTCCGCTTATATTTCCATTTCTTAGCTCTGGTGACGAAGCAAAGTGCAGCGTTGAGTTCTGCCACTCAACACGCAATGTCTGCAGAATGCGGCAGGAAGTGGGGAACGCAGTGTCTTAACACTAGGTTCCCTGAAGGCTGATGAATATTTTTATAATTAAATTTTGCTAAAGCTAAAATCGATGCATGAGATGAAACCATGAAGTTCTTATTGCAAAACTACAGTTTGATAGACTAAGGGCTCGTTACCCTTAACACACTCTGTTAGTTTCTCCTGATAATGAGTACCTAATTTTGAAACTGGAAAGGTTCTTTTGAGGCCTGGTGGTTCAGGAGCATAGTGTGACTGTAAACGTGACTGTTTCTGGAGTCGATTCCCATACGAAAATTCCCAGTTGAAATATTTATTCAAATTAATACTGCCATTTCTTCACTCTGGTTTTGAGGCAAGCCGCGGCGTTGAGTTCCACCAATCAAAACGCAATGCTTTTAAAATTTGACGAAAAGTGGGAAACGGAGTATCTAAACAGAAGGTGTCTTCTACCTACCCTGCTGTGTACGGGATAGAGCGTGAACCTGAGTACTTTCTCCACTTAACTAAACAAATTCAAATAAAACAATACAAAGCTAAAGTAGACTAGTGTATCACGCTAATTCACTCCCAAACTAAACAAGTTGCAATCAATGACGTAAGCCGATGAGATGGCTAATAGAAACTTATAATCCAGGAACTGCGACCCACTCGGGTGGAGTTCGAAGTGATTTAGTTAATGATTGTGCGACAATGAGACGTGACCCGCTTGTGATAATCTAAAGTAAGGATTTGCAAGGGAATGTGCTTTGAAACATGCTTAAAAACATTTAATTAGAAAATTAAATCAGCTTCACGTTGAGGGAAACCAGTGTTAAGACACCGTTCCCCACTTTCTGCCGAATTCTGGAGGCATTGCGTGTTGAGTGGCAGAACTCAACGCTGCGCTTTGCCTCGACATCGCAGTGAAGAAAATGGAAATATAAACTATACTTTCACTTCCTCGAGTGGGGATCGAACCCACAACCGTCGCGTTACAGTCACAGCCTTGTACCGCTGCGCAACGACAGCCTCGGCCGGCCATTTTTAAAATTATTTTTAATTTACTGCCGCATATTGTACTGAAGAGATGCAGATGGTCATTGACGCTTATCGCATAGAATATAAAAATACAGAGCTGTCCATATTTCTGTCATAATTGTTATTCTGTTATGACATTCCCACACTAGCTGAACTGCTTCCTAAATTCACTCACGAAGTTACGAGCCACTTATAATAGTGTAATCCGCATATTGAGATAGTAGAAGCAAACTTATAGTACTGCGACGTGAGAGCCAATCGGATAGCAAGTTCCAAGCGAGGCAATCAAACGTGGCGTCTGCGAGCGCCCTATTCGTTGCAGGTCGATTGGTAAATGGGGTATAAGGGATAGTGTTCTTTAAAAGTATTAGTTTTTATATTTTTCTTAGTTAATTTTGTTTTCTGAATGTTTTGAGAAATGTTGAAATGAAAAATTGGGAAGATATTGACTAAGAAGAACTCGTTTTCAATATATTAATAGTGTTCAGTCAAGAAGACTTAACCATGCTGCTATAGCTCGATGATTTTCTTGGCTAAATACTATAGCAGGGGTTCCCAACTTTTTCTTGATTAGGGACCACTTTTATATCAATATTGCTTGCGGGGACCACTATGTAGGTATAATAAACATAGACTGTCATAATCAAACACAAATTTTAAAGTAGGCCCACTAAAATTAAAATTAATCGCGGACCATTTTTAGGCTTCTGCGGACCACTGATTGGGAACCACTGTACTATAACCTGAATATACGATATTGTAAGATATCTACTTTATTCCAAACATTATATATTCCATGTCTAGTGATGGAGTTCAAATTCATATTTTTCTTACAAGACAAAATGAAAATAAAATATATATCCCCCGAGTGGGAGTTGGATCTACAATCATCGCGATGCTATTTCGCTGCGCCTCGCACCTTAAATAATTATTAATACAGTAAAAATTTTTGTTAATCAAAAGATTTCACTGACTCACATGATATGGCGTTAATAAAAGTTATTAATGAAATACTCAAAAATAATTTAATATACTCTCTATAAAGTAAATTGAAATTGAATCGTCCAACGTTTTCCGATTGAGCACTTCGTAATATCAAAAAAAGAAATTCTTTTCAAAATAAAGCAAATTATATTTAATGAAATCATTTTTTTCATAAATAAAATATGTTTTTCATGTCCTTAATTTGTCCCATTTTTTGAGAAAAAGAACCAAATAAGAAATATTTAAAGAAATAGAATATACAATATACAATAAATGAATAGAAATTTGTTTTGGCGAATGCGTCGTTAATTTCCGATGTCTCCATGTCTGCGATTCGATGTCTTGAAATTTAACAGAATTTTTTTTTATTAAAACTCACCGGATGTTATATCAAATGCATTATTTTACCAAATAACCCGCAGCATATTATATATATAGTAAGCGCTGATCTTTAAATGAACTCCCAAAGGAAGGAGGGAGGTCTAATCAAAACAGTTGCCAAACACGTATCAAAGGGATCTTGTTGAATACATTTATTTTAATACATTTCACTGGTCAATTTATTGTAATGTGTATATTTATATGTTAAAATATTTATTTGCTTTTTTATATATCTTTTTACTATATGTATTTATTATAACATAAAGCAGGTTTCAGGTTTGTTTCTCGATTTACTTAAGAAGTGACTGATAGAAAACCAAATAGTTATTTGGTCTTCTATAGATTAATCATATGGGCCTTGGGTCCACTGTTTGGGCCTTAACGTTGCAGAGTGACGAATTCAAAGCACAATTGTCAAAATTAATGAACCTATTTGGAACCATGCTTTTAATGAAAGCGAAGTGCTTAAATGTTTCATCAATATAAATAGTTTTATTTCAATTTTATGGCAGTCGTTGAACAGGAACACAAGCGTGTTATTCTAAGGTTATAGGTTGTGGGTTTAATTCCACTGGATGAAATGATATGTATTTTTATATTTATATTTAATTTAATAGTACACACATATTTTCATATTTTTCGATCTGATAACAAGACAAAGAGCGGCGTTAGGTTTCTCCACTCAACACGCAATGCCTTTAGAATTCAACGGAAAATGGGAAGCGGAAGTGGCTTAATGGGAACGAAGTCACTTAACACTAGGTTCCCAGTTATGTATCATCAAAGAAATTCTTTCATTATATTACAAATATTATATGTCTAATAACACCCCTCTTACAGCCGCGCCCAGTATCAGCATATTGGGCCTTAATGTTTCGAGTAACTGCCAGTATCGCGATCACCTGGAAAGCAAGGCCAAGTTGGCCTCGAAGAAACTGGGAGTCATCAACAGAGCGAGACGGTACTTTACGCCAAAACACCGTTTGGCCCTATATAGGGCCCAGGTTCGGCCTCATATGGAGTACTGTTCTCATCTCTGGGCTGGTGCACCCCAGTATCAGCTTGACCCATTTGATCGCATACAACGTAGAGCCGTTTGAATCATTATGGATCCAATGAGCTGTGAAAGGCTTGACACTTTGGCTTTGCGTAGAGACGTCTCCTCGCTGTGCGTTTTCTATCACATTTATCATGGGGAGTGTTCTGAAGAACTGTTTAATCTGTTACCTGCTGCCGAATTTTCCAACCGCACAGTACGTCACAAACTTAAATATCATCCACACCACCTGGATACGTGGCACTCTGCTACTGTGCGGTTTCGTAGAAATTTCTTTCCACGCACCACGGAACTGTGGAATGGCCTACCCGCGGCAGTGTTTCCAGGTCGATATGATATGGGTACCTTCAAAAAGCGCATCTACCTCCACCCTAAAGGCCGGCAACGCACCTCTGGTGTTGCACGGGGTCGTGGGCGGCGGTGATCACTTACCTTCAGGTGACCCGAACGCTCGTTTGCCTTGTCCTTTTACCATAAAAAAAAAATACAGTCAGCAAATAAATGCGTAATGTTTTTTGTGAAACTATAAAATCTTTAATATCTATTTCTAAATTATCTTATAATTTATATACAAAAACTAAAACTAAATAAACTTATACCTACGTAATATTTAACTTACTCCAAAAATCACAACAACTATTCGGCAGAAAATGGGAAACGAAGTGTCTTTACACTAGGTTCCATCTACCTACCCTGCCGTGTACGGGTTAAAGCATGAAACTGATTGTTTTTTTTAAATCACAATATATTTTAAATAATTAGATAAAGTAATTTAAAGGATTCTTGAAATAATAATGAAAGGAAACTATAATCTAGAATGAACTAGTACAAAAACAAACAAGTCTTATTATAAAACACCATACAAAAGACAAACAACTTGTTCACTATTAGAACAACAAGTTCATTACACGAACTGGTAATCATGTCGTCGTACTCAAATTACCATAACAATAACAAAATGGTATTAAGCTTTTAACTAATTGATGTTTAACTGCTCTCATGACAGTAATGCTCTACGCTGTTTTAATTATTTACCCCACGGATTATTTCACTAGGGTGGGGAAACATGGAGTCTTGATTTTACCAGTGTATTAGATTGGCTAAAAACAGTTTTACGCTTTTTATACAGCAAAGAAGGCGTAGGGGGAACCTAGTGTCACATGCTTGTTCCCCTGCGCAACGACGACTTCAAGATTATAACGTCTTACTTTACAAGACCTAAAGACACCTTTTATTTTGTTTTTAAATATTACATATACGAGTAGAGTGGCGGAACTCAACACTGAGCTTCGTCCACAAAAGTGAGGGAATGAAAATTAAGATATAAAATATACAGCACATAGAGCTCACATCTTGAAATTTAAATTTAGTGGTATGTATGTAGTGTATTTATTATCTTTAAATATTCATAGTATGAATAAAATATAAATTTGCTTTCGATTCAGTGCACTAGTATATTGCAGTAGGCCCATTTAAGATATATTTTCAATATTTTATAATTTTCATTCGAAATCCGGCTTAAAAGATTACTAGGTAAATCTTGTTACCAATTAATATATGTATGGTAAAAAAATAAGTTAATTGAGGCCAGGTAGTGCAGGGGCACAAAGTGTGACTGTTGTTCACTCCCCACTTGGGGAAATGAATTATTATTTAATTAATATACGCAATGCTTCCAAAATTCGGCGGAAGGTAAGGAATAGTGTTTTAACACTTTGCTGGATACAGCGTGTAAATGTTTTCTTATGACATATATTGCCATATCTATAAAGTAACGAGCGTAATTTAATATCCCTATCGTCTTTTGAAGGTAAAAATCTTTATTGTTCCCATAATTAAATGAAAGCAGTAATACAATAAAAAATAAATACAAAACAGTGAGACAAGCTTTTAAACGACGCTGGATACGCCTTTTAATTTTATTAAAATGTCTTCATAAAACTTTGGATAACTTTGATGAAGTACTCCAAGGGTAAATTTACTAGGGGAAGGGACGACGCAATATATGATGCATGTGATTATTAAGTTTTGTATGAGTTATGAATATTGTGCCATATTTCCATATATATATAAGGCGAGTTTTATTTTGGTAACTAAAAGTTTATTGTAATGATATCTTGTTTATTTTTTTGTAAATAAGAAAGGGAATATTTTTTATTTACAATAATAAATACGGATTTTAATTTCTTAGATCATATTTTTAGCCGTTTTATCTAATTGAGATCATATTTATTCACTTATCTAAATATATAAAAGCGAAAGTTTCCACTATTCCATGTATGGTGCCTATTTTTACCAACGATTTTTATAAAATTTGAAATTTAGACTATTAAAAATATCTTGCTGAACACGTGTTTCATGGTTTATAAGAATTCACCCCCTAAACTGAACATAATTTCATAAATATATTGAGTAAAAAATTGTTATTTGCAGGCGAAGCCGCCCTGGTGTGCTAATTGTTTATATAAGTACATTTTACCCTAGGGTTGAATCTAGATATTGCGTGTTGAATTGCGAAACTCGATTCCACGCTTTGTCGTATTGGAACGGAAATTTAATTTGAATAATCTTTTGACTGACTAGGGATCACAGTAATTGTGCTTACAGTCAGACTTTTTTTTTCATGCTTCACGCTGTATCTCGCAAACAGCAGGGTAGGCAGAGGGAACCTAGTGCTTAACTTGTCTGACTATAAATACAAAATAATATGACACAAACGTCTATATAATTTATATATATACGATTAAACTACACCTTAACGTCTCCAGCAAGTCACGCGGGCAATTTAGTAAAGCGCCGGTCGTGCGTCGGAAATGGGTTGGATCGTAGCTATGGAACTACACGATATTGCTGGATAATAACGTTGTAGGATATTAGAAACTGATGTATTCAATAAAGTATTTACTTTTAACGTTAAAATATTATTTATATTATAACAAAACACATTAATTGTTAAATTATTTACATAAATCCAAAATGTTAATTATATCCCATTTTCGTAATTTTTCCGTTTCTCCAGAAAATACGGAAAATCTTTTCTTATTACTCACCTCGAGGACTCTATCGTGTATAGCTTATAAGTATTTTATTTTTTATAGATTATTATACAACTACTATATTTCACTAGTAATAATAAGCTTAGTAAAATAAACGTTATTTTTATAGAGTATATTTTCCTTTAGTACCTCTTTATTCGATTCAAAACGATTAACTTTTACGCCATAATGGTTATTTTTCTCGCCCTTCCGTATCGTGAGATTCGGTAATTTATGTTAAATTTGTTTCCATTTTCACGTGATATTTTATAGTTGACATTATACTAAACTAAAAGCGAGATGTTACGACATATTCAGAGAAGAAAAATATATTTTTAAAATATTTGTTACAAACTTTATTATGTGTGTAGTTTTTAATGACACCATTGAACACTCAGTGTCTTCAGAATTCGGCTGAAAGTGGAGAAAAGATCCACGATCCATGTATCAAAGAAGTATCTTAACTGTAGGTTTCCAGGTCCTCATAGCCTCCCCTGCTATGTGGAATTCAAAGTGAAGCTAAACAATTAAAATTATGTGTTTATGTGGATATTGTTATACGTTTTCTAAACAAGAAATACGAGTCGTATAATTTTCAATTTAAAAACTGATACTATAATTTATCATGCTTAACCATTTAAATATCCAAACAGAAAAATATACCAGCTTCTACGATCTTTACTTACGCTTCAATCATTGACATTAAAGCATTTAAGCATTCAAGGGCTATTCTGGCACAGTTAGGCAATATTTTACTGTCAATATGACAAATTGCGATGTTAAATTCTGCTAGTCAGTATCAATATCTCGATTTCGAGCGGAAAGGCAACATTGAAATAGCTTAATTCAAGGCATACAGTATCAAAGATACTGGAGGAAGGTCAAGTAATGTGATGATAGTGGACGAGGCGAAAGAGGTATGTAGAGACCATAGCATTTGGCGCTGCGTTCTCTCTGACTACGTTTAAGTTACGTAAGTTTTAGTTAATTCAAGGCTGTCTGCCTACGCTACTATATGCTGGCTACAACGGGTTACAGAAAAATAAAAATCTAAAATTTAAGTAAATGGAAACAATTTCGGAAGTAGCTTTGCGTGTTTACCATTAGATTATATAACGATAAGCTGAAGCTAAACTTTGCTCTGGCAAAGCTTTTGAACTTCAGTTATGTGTAACAATTAACATTAGTTCCACGTTTTGCTTACTCACTTCCCGTCTTCGTGGAAGTTCGAGACAAACTGGGAATTTGCGTCAACTATCTAGTTCATATTTTATGAGTTCACGATCCTTGATGATAAATATCAGATTCGACTTATTTGTATTAAGTACGCAATGTATTTTATTTGAAATGAACAATGTATAAGCACTATACAATAGTATACGGTACAGGTTGTGGATTCGGTTCCCTTTCGAGGAAATTAAATATTTAATATTTTTATTTTCTTGCTCTGGTAACGAGGTAAAGTTTTACTACTCAATACGCAAATCAAAAATCATTCATTTATATTTATGATGTTTGCCTATTCAGAATATAAAGAAAATAGAAAAAAAATACATTTGTGTCCACATAATATTAAACATTTTTAAAACAAAATTATAATTTTTCCATCCCTCACTAATGTCCAAGTACGTCATAAAATCCTAACAACAAAGGAAATATAAATTAACAACTTATACCAACGCAGAATAACTAAGAAGCTTGCGAATGTTTCACAACAAAGCACGATCCATGTAAATAAGTCTTTATGAATTAGGGGAGGCATCTTTCATCTCTTTTCAGTGTGATTTGATATTCATAAGGCGCCGCCGGGCACGCCCATGTCTGTTTCCTCAGAACTGAGGACCTTTAAAATAATATTAAGTGTATTTTAAGCTTGCTACACGAACTAAACAAAAACAAACATTGCATGTTATATACTATTTGAGGCCGTTGTGGCCCAGAAGTACAATGATGTGACTATAACGCTATGATTGTGGGTTCGATTTCTATAATAATTATTTATTAATATTTTCATTTCAGGGCTTTAGCCTTAGTTTCAGAGTGAAGTCACTCTGCAACTAAGGCTAAAGCCCTGTGCCCTTTTATCAATCAACACGCAATGCCTCGGTGGAAAGTGGGGAACGGAGTGTCTTAACACTAAATTAAATTTTCTCTGCATATCCTGCTACAGCGTGAATCATATTTTTTTATATTATTTGCTTTTAGTATGTACATGTCTTTATAGATGTTAAATTTGTACTTATTTACTGGTTCAGTGTAATTTATATCTTAGTAAACCTTATTAACAACAATATGGCACAGTTGACAATACTTACGATCAATATCAGTTCAATTCTTACCTACTTTACTCTTCCAAAAGCATAAATTTGGATTTCCTCACATGCCAAGCAATGTGTGAAATTGGCAAAAAGTGGACACCAAAGAACTGTAAATAGAAGAGTCTGTTTTTAATATTCTTTGTAAAATATATTATTCTACTACGAAAAATATTT
>DWGR01002447.1:0-13688 GCA_018247715.1 Heliconius burneyi
CAAAATAATAAATGAAGTGAAAAAAATATATTAGTTTCTCTTTTCACACACTTAGTGAGTTAGACACAGAGAATATAGCTTACAATCACTCCGTTCTCAATTTTTGACACGATAAAAACAATATATTAGAGTTTAACTGTTATTTAGTCAACTTTGAATATTCAATATATACGTATAGTACGAATACATCGTCAAGTATATAGTACATTCGATTCCGTGTCAGAACCTAATTGATATGAGCGCATTTGATCTGTATGAATTCTTTAAGGAGGGTAAGCGGCTTCGTTACGTAACGCGTCGTTACGGTGGCAGTCTGTCTGGCTTCCCTTTCTTTCACGCATATAACAGCGACAGGCTGCTCCTAATCACTCTTACCCACAGCGCTAGTCGTTTTTAGACAGACGCTTCTCTCTCCTCTCTTCTCATGACTGAGTGCTTAGATTTTCTTTCTTAATTTGTACATTATACAAAATTCTATTTTACATATTTGTTTATTCAATTAAGAGAGAAAAATGTGTTTTGTACTTTTTACCAAAATAACTTTATGAAAATAAAAATATATTTTAAGAAAAGCAAATGGATGTTGTAGTCAAAAATATTATGAAAAATACCTGAATAACAAGCAAATTCCATTTATTTGACGTTTGAACACACGGCTTACCTCGATGTTTGAAGGTTTTTTTTTTACTAAAAATTACCTACATATATTTTAAAATAACATAGAAATCCTATTAGGATGTTTCAATGACAATATTGATGTTGTATATATCAAGCTGTATCCCATTCACACCAGCGTGGTGGAACTCAACGCCGCGCTATTGCCTCGAGATGAGAGCGAAGAAACTCAATATTTCATTCCTCAAGTGGGAATAGAACCCATAACCAGTCGCATTTGGTCACATTTTGTGCCCCTACATTGTGACTACAATATTGTAATTGTAAATGTTGTAATATTAGATTATTATTTGTAGATATTTAGTACGAAAATATATTGAATTCAATTTGCAATCATAACTTCTTGAATCGTTTTATTTTTAATTTCACACTGTCCTCCACTTAGCAGGGTAACAGAGGAAACCTGATAATCTAGTGTTAAGACACTCTGTTCTACACTAACCACCGATTTCTAGAGGCTTTGCGTGTTGAGTGGCGGAACAAAAACCTGTTCCGTTTCCAGTGCGGGTAAAATATTTAATATTTTAAATATCATTTCCGCGATACGGAATCGAACCCATAATCACCGCGTTTACTCCTGCTTGTTTTATATGAATTACAGCACACAGCCTAATATGCATATTATTCAGTCAGTCAATAGTTCATTAGGATTAAGAGTCGACCTCTTTAATGTTTACGGGCTTCCTGTAAAAAATTTATTGCTTAAACATTTCTTCCGCTTGTTCTATTTTTTTTGTTATTTGCAGTCGGGTTTTTAATTTTATAATATTTCTTTCCTCAAATTTGATAGCTTTTAGTTGTTACAGAGATTTGTAACGAAAAACCTCGCAATCTTAATATTTCATTAAAGAGAAAAGAATCATCAGTCCAAAAGTGTAGGCTATCAATCTCTCCATAGTTTTGAATTTTCTCATTGTTTTATTCTTATTAGTATTATGGTAATGATAACAAGCCTTTTGAGTTAAGCCCTTGAATTTAGTACCCATAATGTAGAATACGAAAAAAAATGTACCACCCCCGGCATTTAAAACCGGCGTGAAGTAGTGGCTTTATGTTACTGCGTTTCGCATTAGGTAATGCCGGGCTCCGGCGCCCAACCACCTCAAAAGCTGGCAACGCACCAGCAGCTCCTCTGGTGTTACGCGGTGTCATGAGCGGCGGTGATCACTTACTATCAGGTGACCCGTACGCTCGTTTGCCAAGCTTTTTCCATAAAAAATTTTATTAACTGAAATAGTATCCTACAGCCACCATGATTGGTTTTGTAACGTCACATCAACCCTTGGTCTGTTAAAACAAATCTAACGATACTTCAATTACGTAAATCCGTTCAGCTGTTCTGGAGATATGATGTTACAAAGAATATTACATGCATACAATATGCGCGCAAAAAATATAAACCATCCTATGCATTCGGATAGTACCTTACCATATTTTACAATTTCGCTGTGAAAATTTCATTGGATATAAAACAACTATTGGACGAGAAACTCATCCTTTCAAGCCGAGACGCTGAGAAAGCATTCTTAAAGGACTTCCTTACTTTTCCTATGCGCTTTGCCTCAAGTAGCTACTTATATTTTAGAGGGTCGTGCCCTAGTTGAATCCGTTGATCCGTTGTAGCCTAATTTTTGCAGTACAATTCAAGTTATTTATTGGTATTTAGCAATAAGTAACATACTTAAAAATGTAATATTACATATTTTCACCCGACTGCATGATGCAAAGGAGGGTAATGCGTTACTTAGTCTAGTTATGTATGTATATATGTATGAATGTATGTATGTGTATTCCTATGTGGCGTTAGAGACCAAGCGCCTTGGCTATTTTTGATGATTCTTATGTCAATCGATTAGTGTTACCTTTGCGAGTGTCATTAAAGACATATTAGCAATAAATATTCATCATATTGACAACCAGTCAAATAATTGTCAAAATGTAAAGAGAAATGACTAAAACTGCGTCAAGTCAAAGTGTTGTTAAAATTTTATAAATACCTACAGTATTTTTTGTGTGTAGGTGAAGTGTCCAGATACAATTATAATGTGATATTTTCATAGCATCTATGTGAAGTCCTTACCAGGACAACAAAAGAATAAACAAGATTTTATATTATTCTTAACCTTTTTTTATGTGATTATTTTAGTTTTAATAAATGTATATTCACTCATGTCATCTCTGTTTTTATACTCACCATTCATTCAATGTGGTCATTCAACTATTGAAAAACGAATATAATAAAACCTCAATAAGTATGAAAGCGAAATAACCTCCTTATATAGATAAATTGATCACAGGTATTGCCTCGGCGCGTAGAGCCTCCCGTCTCATCTCATATTCAGCGAGTGAGGTCGGATTGACCTCGTACGGATTATTCAACTTGGAACATTTACACGGTCACCATGTAGAATGTCTAGTTTTGTAACTTTAAAAAGTCGAAAAAATAAAGAAAATTATATGTATAGTCTAACACGGCTTGAGGGTGTTCAAAACTATAATTGTTTTATTAGTATTTAAAAATAATATGATTAACGTATTTGCTTCTATTAAAAATAACCTTGACTGTAAAAACTAAAAAACTAATAATAAGCCAAATAGTTAATTAGAATTAACAGCCGTGATTCCTATAATTTTACGGAGTTCTTTGTAAAGATTTAATTCGTTAGAGTTATATGTCCCGACTGATAATCTTAACGAATATTGTTTTTCTTTTCTTTTTAGTTTTATGCAGTCGAGTTTTATAATTATTTTTGATTTAATACTTAGCTTGCTAGTTTAGTAAACACACCTTAGTAGTGCGCGGCGATTTTTATAATGAACCCAAAAATTGAATTTTATGCAAACTATTTGTATTACGTTTTATGTTACAAGCCAAATATTGTGTACGGAAACGTTGAAAATATTGGGAGAGGCTAACGGTGAATCAAATTTATCAAAAACACAAGTGTATGATTGGTACAAAGCGTTTAAAAACGGCCGTACCGAGATTGAAGATTTGCCTCGTTCCGAACGACCTTCAACCTCTTGAACCAATGAAAACATTAAAATTGTGAAGAAAACTGTGCTCGAAAATCGTCATACCAGTGTTAGAGAGTTAGCATAAGACCTTAACATCTCTCGAGGGTCGACTCGTTTGATTTTGGTTGACATTTTGGACATGAGAAAGGTCGCTGGCAGACTTGGCGATAATGCATCATCGCATCAAGCTCACGTCGTGACCGAATTTAAGACCAAAAACTCGATAAATACCATCGATTAACCACCGTACACACCAGACCTAGCTCCGGCCTACTTTTTCCTGTTCCCTAAACTCAAGTTGCCACTCCGAGGACACCGTTATGAGTCAATTGAAGACATAAAAGAGAATTCGACGCGAGAGCTAAAGAAGATCCCGGAAAGGCTTATAAAACATGTTTCGAAGATTGGAAGAAGCGTTGGCACATGTGTATTGCATCAAATGGGGCCCCATTTGATGCAATACACATTACACACTATTTTGAAGGCGACAAAATAAATATTGATGAATAAATTAATACTTTTTGTTTTATTTACAATTTCCGGATACATTTTTGTCACAATATATATAGATAATTATGATATAACTTTTCGAAATCTTTGTTTTGAGCCTTTTAATTTTAAGTCTTTTAGCCTCTGGCGTCATACAGCCACCATATTTGATTTTAACGTTCACCGGTTCTAGATATATGATGTGATTAAGAATATTACACACAAAATACGTACGAAAAAACGTTACACTTTCTTTGCAGTCGGATAAAAAAGTATGAAAAGGAGCCAGTCCTGAGTTTACTTTAAGCTTCAAGGCGTGCACAAGATACATTCATTCATTCAAATCGTATAATAGTATAAAAACCATGTACAGTATAAGTATATAATAAGAAAACCGCAGTAATGTAAGTAATGAGAACTTTAGTAGGCATTAGTGTAACGGCAGCGAGCACTTCAGTGAATGCAAGTTGCCTTCTATCTCGTTGTAAAACGCGTTTTACTTGTTCCAATTAGAAAGCAATCATACAATTACGTTACTTTATTTACCTGTACCTATATAAATTATACGTGAGACTTATTTTATTATTATTAGCAATTGTTTTTGTGTTATCGTAATCTGAGGCCGTCGTGACGGAGACAAGGTGTGATTATAACGCGACGGAAGTTCTGCCACTCAACACGCAACGCCTACAGGGTTTGGTAGAAAGTGGGGAACGGAGTGTCTTCACACTAGGTTCCTTCCGCCTACTTGTGGTAGCGGGATACAGCATAAAGCTGGTAAAATAAAAATCCGACTTCTAACAAGAAATTAAATAATTTTACAAAGATATGCCAAGTAAAACAAACAGGCTTAGTAATTTGATATTGTAGTATGTTAAGGTCGGTGTAGTATCTAAATTCCGGTTTCCGACATGAAGATAACTTTATCTTACATGTCAAAATCCATTCATCCATAATTATAAGAAAAATTACAAATATACAAAATACGTGCAATAAACAAAAGTCTTGGAAGTTGGGTTTAAAGTATTTTACGATGGGTACCCATCGTAAACGATTTCAGTATTCGTATTAAATATTCGTTTTCGTATATGTATGAAAGATATGTCTATTACTGTAAAAGAAAATTCATCTAGCAAATAGATATATCGTGTAAGTAAAATCATAGGCCAAGAGGAGGTTGGTCATAAATTCATGTTCGTTTCTCAAAAGTGGCTCAAATAAGAAGTTGTGTTTACGTTAGTAATCTGTAAGCTAAAGATAACAGGTCACGCGCGCACGTTTGTCGTTACTCCTGCCCTCTTACATTTTATTACGCCCCATTACCCGGGATTAGATCCAGTCCACCACAAAATATATGGCACAAAAAACTAAAATATATTCACATCTAGGTCGCTGCCATTTTCATTTCATTATCTCTTGTTCTACTGAAGCGTGTTCTTAGGATATTTCGTCTGGAAATTGGATCAGGATCCGGCAGCTGAAATATTGTAGAAACATCTTTATATAATTTTTCCTTAGAGTTTGTTCGAAATGTTGTTTCTCATGTTCGAAAAAACGATCACAATGGTAAGCGATGAGTGACAGTCAATGAGTAAGAACATAGTACAGGAGAAGGTGGTATTGTGGCATCTACCAGTATCGTGACCTCCTTTGATATTTGTTATTAAAAACACGCTATACAGTGAAACTTTTGTAAACACGGAACATTAATATGACAATATTAAAATTATACAAAAAAAATGTTGGAGAAAGCAGTGCATTCCCGTGTTTTATGACGCAGTTAAGCTGTAAAACTGAAAATCTTTTTAGTATGCTGCAATAATTTTGTAAATATCAAGTCATAGCTGCAGAGAGTTCAACTATATGTTTAATTAAAATTGAACTATAGGTTTTTTAAGTTAAATATGCATATAGTTTTATATGCATTGAAGTTTTTTAATAGATTCCATGATATCGGTAGTTTGGCCCCCTCGTATTGCTTGTATTATAGTTCCGAAGGCCATATAACATACAGAAATAGTTATGAATTTTTTTTCTTCCGTACTAATCCCTAGGAAAAAAATATTGTCCCTAGCTATTAATTGTGTGAATCTATGTTGTCTGCCAGCAGCGGGAACCTGGTCCTGACTTGGACGCGGATATTGACGCGGCTATTGACACAGCCGAGATGATAAAGAGGATGTCGTCAGCAGTTCTAGCAATCAGTACTTTGGTACCAAAAATCCAAAAGCAGCTCCAAGAACTAATCTTGATGATGATGATGATGTTTTATTTAGATTTATATTCCTTTTACTTTTCTAACTAGACCTCAAAAACAAAATGGAGGTCACATTACCCAACAATTTAAGAAAATATAAATGAAACGCAAAAAGACAAAAAATTAAAAAACCACGTCAATTATTACTTTAAACGACACAACAAAAATCATTCTTTGGGATGTCACAATAGAAGTCAATGTTTAGTAAAGGGATCTAAGCCGAATTTCCCAAACGAATGTAGATACATCACGTGGGCGAGCTATCAATAACGACGCTGCGATGCTATTACTCAGCACCAGTCGCATGGAACTGCACCATTTAAAGCTTCATTTCACTGATTTGATTGAATACGTGACAACTCATTTATAATACGTTCAACAGTTAATTAAAGACATATCTAAAATGTTGTTTAAAGAAATCAGCTTCACGTTTTTTTCCGCATTACAGGATAAGAAGAGGGAATTTAGTGTCGAGACATTTCGTTCCCAATTACCGCTTAATTTTCGAGGCGCCTCGTTTTTTTATTGACATTTTTATATATTTAAATTAAAATAAAGTGGAAATAGAGGAGAATAATACATAGCTTGATTTTATTAGAAGTTTTAGAAACATTACCAATAAAAATATTATATTGAAACATTGAATACTTTCATCTAATTTGAAATATTAAATCTTTGATATCTTTGGATAACATTTACTGTCTAGTAAGTAAGTAAGTGTCTATAAGATGAAATCTTTGGATAACATTAACTGTCATATAATTATGCTAATTAAGTGCTCCTGCTAATTAAATTGTTTGCAAAATGAAATCCGTTGCTGAATAATATTTTAATAACAAATATCTCGTATTCATGAGAAAATAAAGATAAAAAGTTTCGCGGCGGACGCTAAAATAACAAAAGATAAACTGAAATTGAAATAGTTTGTTTTAATTCGAAACGGCTCAGTTGGTATTTAAACTGCAATCGTATAAACTTATATTTTTGGTTTACGTTTCGCGTAATTTCGTTTCGCGTAGTCGTAGATTAAATTAAAAAAAAAAATTAAATCAGCTTTTTGAAAGATCGCTTTTGCTATTTGCTTTTAAATAATACAAATTTTTTTTATAAAGAAAACCGGTGAAGGTCAAGTCTCAGTGGTGAGGACTCACCCAGAGAAGGTTCCGTACAATTTTAGAATTGTAGGCCAATGGGAAGTACAACTTACAAAAGATGATTTTAAGTTTACGGGCAAGGAATACATATTCCTTTTGTACTCAGTTTTTTTTTATTTTTTGAATATGTAAGAAATTACATAATAATATTTATATTCCTACAAGCTTAATTTTTAATTTAGATTAAGGCTCTATCCCATATAAAACAGGGTGGCCAGAGAGTGCTAACACTCTGTCCCCCACATTCCGCCGAATTTTCGGAGCATTGCGTGTTGAATAGCGAAACTCGGAATGCATAATACCAAAGCGAAAAAATTAAAATATAAACAAATATTATTCATTCCCTCTAATGGAAGTCGAACTGACAAACGTCGCATTAAAGTCACACATGCTGAACTCAATCTCTGCTTTACTTAAAATCTATTTCAATAAATTTAATAACAATACAGCAATAGGGAATGGGTACAATGCGATTCGCGTGTCTATATACTTTTATACGACATTGATGAAAAAAGAGACGTAATATTGCACTCTTTGTGTTCGTGGATTGTACGATATACGAGTATGTACACCTACTTTACTACAACTTTCGACGTTTTATGAAGAATTTTAGCATTCGACGTTTTGGTCCGATTCAGGTAGATAGAGAGAAAAAATCTTTATATTGTAGTTAATTCAATTTTAGCTTCACGCTGTACCCCTCTCGTAGCAGGGTAGGAAGAGGGAACCTGGGAGTCTAGTATTAAGACACTCGCTTTGTATTAAATTATTATTATCTGTAGAATTCTGGAGCCATTGCTTGTTGAGTATCTAAATAATAAAGTAATGAATTCAGAATATAAAAGTAAGGCATATGTGAAATCGTTTGTGAGTGAGTAATGGATTTAATATTAAATAAACAGCAAAATATTTAGAAAAGCGATATTAAATTTGCTTATAGGTTTATATAGGGCTTACTTACACGAAATCGAAGTCGCAAATGAAGAGACCAGTCATAGCGTAGAGGCACAAGAGTGTGACTGTAAACGCGATAGGTTGTGGGTTCGATTAGCACTCGTGGAAATTAAATATTTAATATGTTCATATCTTTGCTCTGGAGTCGAGGCAAAGCGCGCCGTTGAGTTCTGCCACTTAACAAGCAATGCCATCCGAATTCAGGGGAAAGTGGAAAGCTAAAAATGAAGCTGGAAAATAAAAATACTGGTGACTAAACCAGTATTAGATTAGATACCATTGCATCTTGAACAAAATTATTGTCTATGAGTGTATGTAACTGTTACTGGAATAATACTTAAAAATATAGACTTTTACTGAAATATTATGCATAATATTATGCTTAATAATTTGTTGAAGAAAATAAATATTACTTGTTATCTTTTTAAGTTCACCATATGCCGAAATACTTGATGAATTATTTTTAACAAAAATCTGGCTCTGCGCCTATAAATTGGATTTAAAAAAACACTGCAAAAGCTCTCTTAGTCTTTAAGGGCGTTGATGATAAAATAAAGTTGAAGTTTTAATTAAGCTGTCGTAGCGTAATTGGGCATCCTCTGATTATAAACGAAGTAATAAGATCGATACAATTTGTTGGAATGGTTATATTGAAATTGTTTTTATCTCCACGCTTAGGTAGATGAAACACGGCGTTGAGTTCCGCCACTTAACAAATTTTATCTCGCGGAAGGAAAGGAATGGTGTGTTTCGACAACTACTCTCTATGTACCCTGTTATGTGGTCGAAAAGCGTGAAGTTGAGTACAAGTATATTTATTTGCAGTCGGTATTTGAAATTTCAATAAACTTTGAAACAATTATTCCTGTTCGTAGATTTATACTATATGTTACCTTCGTTTCAATATCTATATGCTTCTTCAGTATAAAGGTTCCATTCCTCAATGCACTATCCAATTTCCTTTAATAACCAGATATTCTCTTTAGCGACATTCTATTCAATATTCATGTGAAGATCATATATATATATATATATATATAATATAGAAAATATATTTAATTTCACTTGTAATATTAACACTGGTATGCTACTTAATTACCTTAATTACCTATATAATATATGAATATTATATTATAATGTTTTGCAAAGCACCAGTAAATTTTTATTTATTATGTTTGAATTGAGTCTTGTTTCTTAATTTTTAAGGTTTGATACCTCAAAAGGCAAACACGGAAACCCTATAGGATAACTTTGATATCTATCTGTTCATCTGTCAAGACCATTTCCTCAAGGTTGCGTGGAGATATCTCCACGCTCATAGTATAACATGAGTATATAAACGACAGACAACTTAACTTTGTCAACTTTAATAAACTGCACTTCTCGTTGAGCTACAATCCTGAACTTGGTACGGAACCGTTGGTGGGTGCGTTCGACTCGCACTTCACCGGTTTTTATAGGTTTATCGTCACAACTCAACCATATGTTCGATCATATGATCAATTCTCGACTTCCTGCCACCAGTTACAGTCAAAACTGGCGACACCACGACGACTCTGGGCTTGTTAATATTTATACGTTTACATTTTGGTGCGTTCAGTTTATTGATCCGAGCGCCAATTCTGATCTAAATCCAATTTAGCGAGAGGTCGAGTATCGCGCACGAGACCGGCCGATGTGTGTCATTGTAATTTTAGTTGAACGACCAATATTGTTTTTAGACTAAAACTTACTAACAGCGATGTTACTGTACTTGTTTATATTAAAGTTGATAAATTTTATAAATGTACATTTGCAGGCATTTGCATTAATTTTATATAAAATATAATACGATTACAACTCTGTAAAGGTTTTTGTCTGTAACATGAATGTAAATTTCCTGATATTTTCCTTTGTTTGTTTTGTAGTAGAAGCTTAATTTTTTTCTGCGCTTCAAGGGACTTTAGACCTGAATATTTAAGCTATACCTACACGTGATATCGAAATAAATGGTATTCACAACACTAATGTATAGTGGACAACTATACCTACTATAAATATAGATAAACTATACCACTATAAAGCGGTCTTTTAAGTGTTTCTTTTTTACATTTTGAGGTACGGAACTATAAATCGTAAATTTGAAGTTTAACAGAAAACTATAAATACCATTTCAAATCCAAAATATGTTAGTACCAAATCAATAAAGAATTTTTATTTTCTGTCATCTGTATGAATCTTATTGTAGCGAATTTAATGTAGAAATGGATAAATAAGAAGAATAAAAAGCGAATTCAATCAAATTCAGAAAAATAGTGAATTTAGAGCTTTAAATCTACATATCAAATAATAAATTGTAGTTTTCTCATAGAAAAGAGTGACTGTTGAGTTGAGTGCAACTGGCTGCCGGTGATAGCTAAATATTTATAGAACCACTCAAGAGTACTTGTATCATATTTGAATAAAGAATATTTTGGATTTGAATTTGAAAAATATCTTTGATATTGCCATACGCGATAAATCACTTTGTTATAAACTAAACTGAAAACAATCTGTTGGCCAAAATTATAGATTTAATACTCGTAAATGCGTGACGTAGCGGGACTCTTGTCCCGCTACGTCACGACTTCGACTTTGTGCGCTGGAAATCGACAGGTTGTGGGTTTGATCCCCACTCGAAGAAGTGAAATATTTATTTAAGTTTATCTTTTCATTTTCTTTACTCTGGTGTCGAGGCAAAAGCGCCGTGTTGAGTTTTGCCACTCAACACGCAATGCCTCCAAAATTCGGCAGAAAGTGGGGAACGGAGTGTCTTAACACTAGGTTCACTCTGTCTACCCTGGTATGTGCCGAATACAGCATGAAGCTAAAAAAAATATTTTCTTTCTATACACTAAGTCAACATTCTCTAGGATTTCTTTGGTCAAAGTAAAATATAAAAGTTTAAAAACATTTTCCATACCCGCCCTACGGTGGAGAAAATATAGGTATAAGTTTTAATATTGAATTTCTGTTTCCATTACAGAATAGCATAGAGCAACAGTGTTGCAGCCCCGAGGGTCACAAACCAACTTGAAATGTCTCAGATTGAATCTAAGTCCAATATGGTGCAGTGGTATACTATTTCCTGCTGTATCAATTGCGTTAAATTTTCAGTTTAAATTTAATATTTAGTGAAAAAAGTTGTTAATTGCTTAACTTATTATAGGCCCGTCACGCCGTATCCCACAGATAGCAGGGTAGCCATAGGGAAACTGGAAACCTAGTGTCAAGACACTTCGTTTTCCATTTTCCGTTAAATTCTTGAGATATTGCGCATTAAGCGGCAGAATTTAATAAACGCGCTATTGCCTTGATATCAGAGAAAGTAAATGAAAATATTAAATATTTCATTTCCTCAATCGGAAATCAAACCCACCCGTCGTGGCAAACAGTCACACGCTTGTCCTCTTACGTAACGACGGCCTAAAATACTTTGTTATATTATAATGTACTTATATCTTTATTTTATTAAAAGAACGCGTTAAAAAAGATTCTAACTCCATTTACGTATTCAAGTAGCGTATCTGTTAACTTTTCTTCAAAACTTATATTAAGTTTACCTTCCTTTTTATTATTTTTTCGTATTGCTTGAATAACAATATCAGCATCTATGTAAAATATTCTGCTTTTGCAAAATTTTGGCCAAATGAATCCGTTACGTGTGATTCGGACTTGATTGAAAATATATTTTTGTATTTATTCTATATTTTTTTTATTTTTTAGAGTTTCGCGTTTATTTGTGCCGAATTTCACTGCTTCATATATGAAGGTCTACGGGAAGTAACCTATTCACGGTTTCCGCAGCAAATTTCAAACAAAATGCAACAAAATCGATACAAAACGTTCATATCTTTTAATTGCGTTGACGTAGAATCTTGTTGTTTTTTATTTATTTTCTTAGAGGAACCATAGAAGAGATAGGATCTTAGATATTAATTTCAGCTTGACACCATGGTAAATGGTAAATGGTACACATGAAAAGATGGTAAAAAAGTGATCCTATAAGAATTCCATTTTTACCTTTTGAGGTACGGAACCTTTCTCAAAGTGAACATATGTTGAGCAAATTATTTTCAATATCAAATAAATGTTATGGTTTCTCTAGTTCAACTCATTAGGATGATAATAATAAGAACAAATACTAGCTACAGAGGAATAAGGAGCAATATATAAAGATCTCAAAGGCAAATTCAAAGGAATGCTTTGAACCTCCCAAAACAAATAAAAGGCGGGGGCGTTTGCCATTTTCTTTTATGCTTGAAAACTTTGACATAATATTTATTGTAAAATATTTACTCTATAAATATATTTATTTACATACAGCTAAGTAAATGTAATCTAATATAAACAACTTCTGTATTTTCCTATTTTATTTTGTTGTTTTACATGTTTGTAATATTTGTTTATACAGTATGTATAAACAAATATTGTGATCATAGAAGCCATTGTTGTGCATTGAAACGGAACTTCACTGCAAATGGGATGGTTATCAGTTCAATTTTGACAGACTTTGTAAAATAAATTATTCCCCGTCTGTGAGAAAGAAATATGTAATAGTATATACTAACTAACAAACCACACGCCACACGGCTTCGCCCGCTATAAAGTTATTGTTATATTATATCCAAATTATAAAATGTTTACATAAATTGTAGCCTATATTTTATTCTAGTATATAAGTTATTTTTAACCGACTTCTGTTAGAAAAGGAGGAGGTAATACTAAAACGACTTCACTACAATATGAAATTACTAAGTCTGTTTGTAATACTACTGCCACCACCAACACCACTCACTTAAGATGCATCCTTTTAAGGTCTACTCATTACTTAAAATCGCAAAATAATTTATTTTTAACAAAAAGAAAAACCGATGCCGTAGCTAATACCAAAAGGTAAAATATTCAAAAAGTAAGCAGTGTTCTTAGGAAGTTAATATATAGATACTGCTTGACATTCTCCTAAATATTCGCATTTGCTTTAGCTTGCATTGAGATTTATTTTATTTATTTATTTATTTAGATCCACCAGTGGTAATTACATTAAATATTTCATACAGTAAGAGTTTCTTAATTCTATATTCTTATAGCTAAATGCATTACCTTTAAAGGTGAATACCACC
>DWGR01002448.1:0-13682 GCA_018247715.1 Heliconius burneyi
TTCGTGAGGTGAGTGGTAATGGTTAAGGTCGAAGGTTACCCTTGTGAAATGTCAAATGAATATGTGGAACCTCGTCTGAATCATGTTTCGCGTGCCGCTTCTGTGGAGTCATTCAGAAAATTACAGTCCCATTGTGTTTTTCAGGGTAATGCTTCGTAGTTAGCGTGTGCAACGTTTCAACTAATCTATGATGTAAGCTTTTCGCGTTAAGAGTTAAATTGAAAAGTTTATTTAATCATAGATGTAAATTTTGTGGAGGCGTTTTAAAGATATTTGACCCCAGCTCTATACTTACTGCGGTTAATGTTCTTCCTTTAAAATATATTAAGAAACCAATATACAAAAGTTTGTATAACACTAATGATAATGATATATCATTATTCGCAACGAAATAATGATAAAACAATAGTATGTTCTTTAAATAGATTCAATGCATGACCTTCTAAATATCAGTACGCGTAATGACTCATTTAATCGACATTAGCTGGTGAAGAGTTTTATATAAAATATGTAATGAGAAAATGCATAATTGCGACGACTGCAGTTTTAATGTGTATGACTAATTATAATGACGTCGAATATTAGAACGTTTTCATATTTAAAACATAGATTATGCAAGATGTTGAGTTAGATTTTACCAGTCATCATAAAATTTCTTCAAGTAAAAAATCTGTTTCACGCTGTATCTCGCACACAGCAGGATAGGCACAGGACACCTAGTATTACTCCGTTCCCAATTTTCTGCCAAATTCTGATATTTCTCTAAAGAAATGTCTCTATTATTCTTCTTTAATACACAATCAATGTTATTTCAGGTAGTAGAGCATTGAAGATATATTTACATATATTACGTAGGCACTGCTCTGTGTAATACCTGATATGTATATAGTATAGTATACTAGAGGCTGTCGTGGCGCAGTAACACAATCGTGTGACGTACAGCAACAGTTGTGAGTTCGATACCCACTCGAGAGAGTAAAATAATTATTTACGTTCAAATTTCCATTTTATCGCTCTGGTGTCGAGGCAAAGCTAGGCGTAGAGCGCAGCCACTCAACACGCAATGCTTCCAGAATTCAGGTGAAAGTGGAGAACGGATCTTAACACTGGGTTCCCTCTGCCTACCTTGCTGTGTGCGGGATACAGCGTGAACTGATTTATTTTTATTCACTAAAGGTTGTAAAATATAATAGTTTGTTATAAAATAACATCTATAAACTACTTTTCAATTCTGTTTAAATTATAAAAAATCAAAAATACGGTCTTTCATGTTTATATATATTTACTATTGAATCGTAATCAAAACATAAATCCTAAGGATTATATACTTTATTTGGGCGCAAAGGCAAGTTTAACTGGATCTTTTTTTTAAATTTAATTCGCCATATTCAAAGAATACGCGAAGCTGCAGGTAAAGGTTAGTATTATAATACTTCTTCCACACGTAGTATCAGAATGGAACATGATCTAGATTATTTACTGCCGAGTAAGATCTTTAACAGTGCGATTGTGGGACTCAATTCAAGTAGGTACGCTGATCTGCAGTAGTTTTTGCGTGGTGCTCATACAGAATAAGAAACACTTTAATGCATAGAATAGCCAGGTGTTAAAGGATATTTTTGATTTGTATATTTCTACCTAATATATGTTTGAAATTTGGTATAATTTTATTATATTTTTGTTTTGTTACAGTTTTCTTATACATTTCCTTTGTATTAGTAAGTCAATGCGTGTTCTAATTAAATAATATTTATTAGATATATTCTATTTGGCATAAATATAATTATTAATATTAGTAATTTGATTTTTTTAACTGTATAGGTATTTTTTTTAGCTTCACGCTGTATCCCGCACATAGCAGGATAGACAAAGGGAACCTAGTGTTAAAACACTGCGTTCCCCACTTTCTGCCGAGTTCTGGAGGCATTGCGTGTTGAGTGGCAGAACTCAACGCCGCGCTTTTACCTCGACGCCAGAGCGAAGAAAATGGAAATATAAACGTAAATAAATATTTCACTCCTTGGAGTGAGGATCGAACCCACAAACAGTCGATTTTGCAGCGCACGAAGTCACACCCTTGTACCGCTGCGCCACGATGGCCTCTATTTTTTATATTTGCATATTTCATGTCAATTGTAATAAAGTACACAAATATGGTCTACATAGGTAGCTTTGGCTTTTCCACTCTTCAGAAAGTCGGCACGTAAGACTAATTTCCGTTTCGTAGAATATTTTAGAGGCCGTCGTAGCGCAAGGGAATAAAAGTGCACGGTTATAAATACCACGGTTACGGGTTCGATTTTCACTCGAGGGAATAAATTTGATAATATTTCAGTGCTCAGGTATACAAGCAAAGTGCGAGGTTGACTTGCGCCGCTCAACACGCAACGCTTCTTGGGGCGCTTTTGATGGTAAGAGGGGAAATGGTATAATGGGAACAGAGTGTCTGAACACTAGGTTCCATGATCATCATCATGGAAATTTCTTATTACCATTAGAACATAACTATAGGTATAAAATAGGAATCAATTATATCATATTCTTGTTCTGTGATAGACAAGTCACAGCATTGAGTTCCACCATTTAATACGCAATATCTCGGAAAATGGGCGGAAAATAGGGATCGTAGGGTATTTCCTAACAATTAGCCTAAGAAGCCTTATTCTTGTATACGTGGTTAGTATTTTTATTTATGATAATTCTCTATTTCAGAAACAAAAAATTAAAAGGTAACTTTACTAAAATACCCGTTATCCGTATAGGGTATACCTATATTATATAGAGCCATACAGTAATTACAAATAAGGAAGAGAAATAATTCTAATAATTTGATTATTTTTATCATACGTCATATAATTATTTATATTTATCGTTTAACAGTCATGAATTCAAATGAAGTAGCGTTTAAACATTTTCAGAACTAATTAGGAATCCATACATCAAAAGGGAAAAGTAGCCCTTATAGATCAATTTGTTGTCAGTCCGTCTGTCAACACTCTTTTTCTTAGGAACACGTAGAGATATCAAGCTGAAAGCTCTATATCAAGTACTCAGGTCTTGAGGGACAGCCCTTGGAACTGTGGAAATATCAATTTTCTAAGACAACACAATGAATAGATACAGATCCGTTTTGGCCGCAAATTTCCGCAAATTTTCAAAATTAGCAAGTTTTGAATCAAAACTTACTGTGTAGGGTAACGTAAGTTTTGATTCACAGGGTACTTTCCGTGAACTAAAAAATTTGGTACAAAGCAACGTCTTAATGCACAGGTTTAATGGTAAAACTGCGAAAAGTGAACATTTATGGGTATTTCATAGAAAAAAGACACCACAAACCTATATGCCTGCAAACTTAAGTTTCATAAGTTCTACAGTGTAGTTTCCATTGACCTACCATCCTAAAATTGGTACGGAAGCCTCAGTAGGCGTGTCCGACTCGCACTTAACCAGATTTTTTAAAGTTAAACCTATTTTGACAATACCTTCTATTAGGAGCAGATTGATAATTGGATATAGTTTTTGATTTTCTTATGTACTCGAATACATTTTATTTATACATTTGTATATTTTATGTTCCCAAATTGCATACTCACCTATGGTTTTAAAAAATGAAACTTAAATATAATTATTATATCCACTCTCATGGGAAACGGAAACTTCTTAATTGGGAGCGGAGTGTCTTATCATTAGGTTCCCTAGTTCCCTGCTGCAGGACCATTGTAAAACTAAAAAATATCAACTCTCTAGTAGTGACGAGTGTCGCCACTTAGTTTTACATAAATAATAATGTCCTCTGAAAAAACTCTTTTCTGAAAAAACTATTCTTTGAAAAAACTCTTCTATGAAAAAAACTAGTTAAACTGTAAACAATCCGTTTTTGTGACCACGAACTAACTGTTGTTTATTTTCGCAGTTCGCAAACACTATTGATTGGATTTTCCCTACCGCCTGACATGCATGTTACGTAAAGAGGATTAACCGGCTACTATAAGGTGCTATTACATAAATAGAGTACTCACTTAAAACCTAATATTTATACATACTACCCACTTTATAGATTATATTTTTTAAAAATTGAATATTTCGATATTAATATCTAAGGCTTAATTTTTTTAGGTTAATTCAGCATATTCTCCATTTACCAGGAAAAGATAACCTATTTAGAAATCGGTTATAAGCGAACTACAATGAATTTAAATATTTCTTACCTTCGTAACTTGGATTAATAAAAAGAAGGAATAAAAGAACAATAATATGAAGCCTATTATCAGCTCGAAATTTTCACTGACACTCACTCAGACTACTTAAAAGATGAATGACTTTCAAGAGACCGTATAAAAAGACTTGAAAGAACCGCTCTTAATCTTTAACGACATCAATAAACACTCGTAAAATTGTAAAAACAATATATAAAAGAGCAATTTGCGGTCAATGCACATCCTTGTAATCGCCTTCTTCTAGTTAATAAGGTTTAAAAAACTATTGGTTTTTTTCTTTTACTTTTTATTGTAATTTCGTCTTTTGAATTAAATAATATTTAAAAGATAGTAAAGATATTTTTTTCAGTGTCACGCTCTATCACTATCAGGGTATTATCCTACAGATCTCTAACTTGATCCAAAATCATCAACTTCCTCGTATATGCCCTCCGAGAAGTCCTTACGATATCGTATGACTGCATTCTCGGAGGTATATTTTTAAATTAAATTTAAAAAATAGTATGTATACAAAGTAAAAAAATGCCAATCTTTCTTGACTTTAGCTTTAAAAAGATCTTTTTGTTTAAAGGTTTTTTATTATATTTCAGTTATAACTTTATGTTACTCTTTCAGTCATAATTTTAGAGTGGAAAATAGACTACTTTGGTCTAGACACCAATAACGGGTTCTAACCGTTCCTCTCTATTAAAATTGTTGTTAGTAGACATAAAAAAATGTCGGCTTAGAATTATTATTTTTTTTATGGAAAGGACAAGGCAAACGAGTGTAGTGCTCACCTGATGGTGAGTGATCCTGCTGCCTACAACACCTTGGAAGCGATGGTTGGATGAAATTGATACATTTATAAGAATAAAAGACATGATATAAAATGAATCGAAACTTGAAATTATAAAGCCAACAGAAACAAAATATGCATGCATTCGTTATGCTCTTGACCGACATTTGTAGAACAATAAGCAGGTATACTACTTTAATTAGAAAATTTGTATATGAAGGGCGGCTGGCCTTTTCAAAATATTTGCTTATTAAGTGCCAAAGGTAAAATATTTTTGTCGATAAATTTTATTATTTAGCTTCACGCTGTATCCCGCAAACAGCAGGGAGGAAACCTAGTGTTAAGACACCCCGTTACCCACTTCCTGCCGAATTTTGGAGGCATTGCCTGTTTAGTGGTAGTGCCCCTGCGCCACGACTGGCCTCATAAATAAACCTTGAAGTATAAAAAATCAAGTACCGCAAAAAGCCCTCCATCACAACGAACTTGGTACTTTCAACAAAAAAGTAGCGTTAGGTAACGCTATGCTCGATTGGATTCAGTTTTCTTCCTAAATTAGAAAATATTTTGCAGGCTTTAAGCCTATATAATTCGTAACTCTTTTTATAATATGTTATGTTAAAAGTCATACAAATATATATACGAGTATATATATCTTACTATAGTATCATACAAAATAAATAAGTATGTGTGTGCAAAGTTTTAATATTTTTTATCACCAGCCTCTATGGCCTGCCAGCGGCTTCGCCCGCTTGAACTACATGATTGTTATTGTTCTTTGTTTATGGCGTTCCGAGCGTGCCAGTCCAGCACTAATCACTTCGCCAATGTCACGTTGAATGGAAAACATACGAAGAAGAATGTACGGTAAAAAAGAGACAATATTACACAAAAGGAGAAAACTAATAAAATCATATAAATTAAATCAGTTTCACGCTGTATCCCGCACACAGCAGGGTAGGCAGAAGAAACCTAGTGATAAGACACTCGATTCCCTACTTTCTGCCGAATTCTGGACTAAGCCGAAGAATTCAAAAATTCAACGATTTGAAGATCAAGTCCTCGTTTTCAAATGATAGCTGGAGTTAAAACAAAGCAATTGGTGAAAGTTTGAAGTTAATCGGTGCAGTATTTTCAAAGATGTGCGTTACCATATATACAGATAGGCAGACAAGAAATTCAAAAAAATATTTTTGCCTTCTATTATTCTTTTTAAGTGTCCCTCAAACCATTTCAGTCAAAAATATTAAATGTACAGACAAAATATTTTTACTGTTTTACAACATATAGAGATTAAGATACATCATTTTTATATATATAAAAAAAAATGTTTCTTTAAAATTTAAAGCCTTCACCTTTAAATATATTTTTTTACAAAAGTAATTGCCGCCCCAAGCTCGTTTCAGTTGCTAGTGTTCCACATCACATTCGGTTTTTCATCATCATCATATTGACCAACTTTTGTGAGGCACTAATTCTATAAACCATATTTCTTATAGATTTTACGACTTATTATGACAGTTATACGAGAATTTTAAAATAAATACTATTAAGCTTATATGTAGTTGAGTATTAAAAGCTATATAATTATAACAAAAAAGTCTTATCAAAATTCGTCCAATATTTATTGTACGAAAGGCGAACAGACAAACAGACAAAATTACAGTAAGAAAAGTGTCTCAAAATTTTCTCTACAAACCAAAACCTTAGAAATATTCTCTTAATTTTATATTGAATGCACAGAATTGTCCCCTTTTCAATTTTATTATATTTATATACATAGCTGGGGCTTTCGTGTCAACCAGCGATCTTGAATTTATGAACGATGGTACGTGATGACGCATTTCAAACGGAATCAGGTTAAAATTTGGAGTAGAGGTTGAGCTAATGATTTTTAATGCAATAACATTAATGTTTCGTTCACGCTTCGTATAAATAAAGCTTAAATGTATCTATCTTTTTTTATAAAAGATAAAAAATAAGTAAAATTAAGTTTGTTAAATTCCTATTTTAGCTTTCATTTCGTAGGATAGGCTATACGAGTATAACTTCTTAGTTAGTCTTGACAGAATCACCGTCGTACTACTTTAACCGCGTGCGCTGCAGAAATGGTTAAATATATGTAAGTACATTGTACTACAAAAACACTCAATTTCATTATGTCTTTAATAAAGGCCGCGACAGCCTGTATCTATGGTATAAGTATGTTAAGTCACAATAAGGCATTTGTAATAATAAAATAATTGAATATTCAAAGTTATACTTCACCGTTTTTTATTTAATAAATATATTGAAAGTTACATTATCAAGGAAAATTTATGAAGATAAGCTTTAGCTTTTATAGCATGTAAATTGGACGTATACCTTTCGAGAAAATTTAAAATTAAAATAATTCAATGCGCTGTTTACGGGGACGCCCTTGCTGCTGATGACATTTAGCCACGTAGTACTCGTACTTTCTCGTAATTATGAAAAAATATTGAATATATAATATTGAATGTTTTAAAGAATTAGAGGATGTTAGCGGGACAAGCCGCTAAGTGGACCGCTGGTGGTTATATAGATATTGAGGCTCGTGAGAGTGTAAGTGCGACAAGTTGTGGGCTCGACTCCCATTCCAGAAAATAAAAAAAATACGAGGCGAAGGGCGGTGTAGAGCCAATCAGCACACCACCAGAATTTGTCGGAAAGTGGGGAACAGAAGTGTTTTAATAGGAACAAAGTGTCTTAACACTAGATTCTCAGGCTGAAGCTAAAAATAATAATATAGACATTTAGATTTTTTTTAATCATAAATACCTATATAAATTTCACACTTATTTCCCCGTATCTGTTCTCTCCTGTTTCGTTTTTCGGCCTCGTTCAAGAAAAAAAAATATTTTAATTTAATGAAAATGTTTGTTGAATGTTGAATTCTCTGTAATTAGCATATTGAATTAAAATACCTACAAGAAAATTACCCACAATCACAGGCATAATACATAAAAAATATGTTACCATATAATGGACAGCTGGTAATGGAGTGGCTATTTGCCGCGTTGCGGTGTGCCCGGATGCGGCTGTGACGTCACCGCAATGTCCGGCTGACTTCTACACAAAAGTTTGTAGTTTGTACAGCAGTTTATCTCGGGAACTGTTGAGCGTTCGATATTTTATAGTTGTTATTCAGAATAGCGTATTTCTTTAACAACTATCAAAGTATGTACAATTTACGCATTATATTTTTAGGGTTCCGTACCTCAAAAGGAAAAAAGCTGAATTAAATAGAGAACTAATAAGTTCACTTTATTGTTTTATTGTCTTGTTTATTGAACTGATATTATAGTAAAATATTGAAGTCTACGAGTATCTATAGAGTATGTTATCTATAGAGTATTTCCTGCAGACCTTTCATACAATTATGAAATTTGGCAAGGAAAGAGAAGAGTACTTCATATAAAATGAAAGCATACGCAAACTTAAATTTGTCAACTTATATAATTTATACTTCCCATTGACCTATAATCCTGAAACTGATAGGAAACTCTTGGTGGTATTTATTCCTTTAACAAATTAAATAAATCAAACAAATTAGCTTCACGCTGCATCCCGCGTATAACAGGGTAGGCAGAGGGAACCTACTGTTAAAACACTCCGTTCCCCACTTTCAGCCGAATTCTGAAAGCATTGCGTGTTGAGTGACAGAACTCAACGCCGCACTTTGCCTCGACACCAGAGCGAAGAAATGGAATTATAAACGTAAATAATTATTTCACTTCCTCGAATGGGGATTGAACCCACAACCGTCGCGTTACAGTCACACCCTTGTGCCGCTGCGCTACGACGGCCTTATATTGCTTTAACGGCAAATGTATATAATATATAGTGCCTAGCTATATTACAAAATAGTATATTGTTCATTTGTAACGAGTAATCAAGGGTAAAAATTCGAATTATCTGTCGACTTATTCCAGTAATTCAGTGTGGTAGCTTGATGTCGCTATAAAGTGTATCTAGCTAAATCAAACTAAATCCAGAAAAATGCGAATTTTAAATTGGCAATGAACATGTCGAGGTCACTTTTATCTATTTTTTACTTACATGACGAAAATTCTGGAATACCACAGACCACACATTCTTTATTAGACTTGTCAGCATTTTCATATAGCTTATGAAATAACTTTATATCTCATTATATCTCATAAATATTGATATTGATAAGATAGATTATAAACTTCAACGTAGTTCAGCTGCTCAGGATCTGATTCTAATCGTTACAATATGGGTATGAGCTCCACTCCAGAGAATGAATTGTCATTTTCCCGTTCTAATAACAAGTCAAAACGCGACATTGAGTTTCTACACTGAACACATAAATATATAAAAATTTAGACAGAAAGTAGGGTACGGAGTGTCTTAATACTAAGCTCCCTCCACCTGAACTGCTATGCGCAGTTTTGTTTTAGGAAAATATATTTTTAAAAATATAAATTCTTAATGCAGACACACAACGATAAGAATAAATTCTTCTTAGTTTCTTAGTTTCTTATTAAAAAGGTTGAAGATTCATCTCAAGAGATACTAAGAAGTTGTATGAAAGCGGCATAAATTGTTTCTATGCCTTTTCCATTAAAGTTCAGCGGAAAACCCGCAATATGTCATGTTTACATTATTTAGCCTTTATGCGGCTCGTCTCTAGGCGGTTTCAATCATTCTCATTGTCGCTCGGCCTTTTGTTCCATTTTAAGAGACTGACGTGCCGCATGAGGCTTTTTTATCTGAAATGTTAAGAATGTTGAGCATTTTTCATGCCACACCATCGTGGCTCAGTAGAACAGTAAGCGCGATGGCTTTATATTCGAATCCGATTTGGGATAGTTAATTAATTCTGGTCTGGCAAGATAAGTTGTGACGGTGGGTTTTACTATACAAATTGTTATATTTTGATAAAAGGTGCAGAAAATGGATATCAGAGTGCCCAAACACTAAGTGGGACTTGCACTCTGTCACTCTGCGAGTCCTCTAAATCTGTATTTATACCATCCACATTCACTAAAACCTCACGGTGTTCATCTTCCACCGCAAATGGCAGAGGCGACGAACGCCAAGTGATTTTTATAAATATTGGCTAAGGTTCTACCGATTCTGCTGTATTCGTTTAAAAAAGATGTTCGGAGTGAAAAAATGTGACCTGACTGTGTATTGCTAGCATTTTAATTAAAAACACTTATTTTCTAAGTTAATAAGTATACAATGGTATCACTGGATGTTTATTTATATAATGCATACCTACATAAAGATTGAAAAATGTGCATCTGCGTATTAAAACTGTAAATGTATTTGGCGTGTTAGAAACTATATTTTTTAATTAAAATAAATATAAATAGATAATACATACCTATTATGTTGCGGTTAAGTTAACAATAGCTTTGAAACACATAATATGTTATTTTAATTAATACAATATATATAAGGTACTTCCGGTTGACCTAGAATTATGAAATTTGCCACTTATCATCTAGTGGGTAGTAGGGTAGGGTAGGGTAGTAGAAGTTCAGGAAAAATAAGAAATTTCATTGCCCAGAGTGAGAACAAAACTGACAACCGTCGTTTTTATAATCGTTTGTTTCTCATTTTATAATGGTTTGGGGCACAAAAGGCCTCATGTGAGTAATTTTAATTAACTTTGTAGTTATAAATTAGAAACTACTCATAATGCTAAGCTTAAGGTGCACTTAGAAATTTTAATTATTTTAATTTTCTTGGACCTATCTTTTCTTCCATGTAAGTAAATGTATATGTATTTCATCCCAACGCACTGCTTGTATCTCTCTAGTGCTTCAGTTTCAGAAGCCGAACTGAAAGAACCGAATAAGAACCGTAGAACTGATCAATCGATCGTATTTCTATTCTTTACTTTTAAAGAATATTCAGCAGCAATATCTGCGCTCGGTCTAAGTTATATTTTTTTTGTCAGGGGATGTAGCTCCAGAGTTCGATCTCCGGCATCTCCAACTTTATCCAGTCCACTCGACAGCCGCAGAGCTCGCCCTTACAGTCGTCCACGTCCTCACAGGCAGCCACTTAGTGCTTGTATTTCTTCAGGGACAGAGTACCCGCTTCGCTATCCAAACGGTGTCGCTGTAAAAGTCAATAGGGCTAACAGTATTAATCTCACGTTCGAAAAAAAAGTCTATATACTGCGAGATATACTGTAGTGCGCTCATACGTTGAACATTACAGCAGTAGTGGCGCAGGGGGCACAAGCGTGCGAACTGCAACTGCAGGTTGTAGGTTCGGCGACGTTTGGTTTTGGAAATTGAGGAAATGAAATATTTTATGGTTTCATTTTCTTTGGTAACGTGGCAAAGCGCAGTGTTAAGTTTCGCCACTCAACACGCGAAATCTTCCGAATTTGGTAGAAAATGAGAAACGGATGTATATTTAGAGGTTCCCTGGTAAGCGCAAGACACAATGTAAAGCTACGTAGTAAATAATAGAAAAAGAGTCTTATTGTTTTTTACATTTTGTTATACGTCAAAAACCAATTTAATTAAAAAAACAACTTAAATACAAACATAAGAACAAAGTGTAATTCATATAATGTAAACAAACCTTTATATACTTTTATTAAAAGCAGCAGCGTACAATTACTATGAGAGAATACAATGAATAATAGAAATATGCGAAGATGCAACTCCGTTACTCTTCAAGTAAAACGTCTGTCTGTCTGTTCCCTACTTCCCTACAACGCGCTCGTGCGGAAAATTATAAACTCAAGATGCGCTGCTCGAGTTAGAATTGTTTTGCTATTTGATTTTCAGTCTCTTTGTTTCACCTTTTATTGTTGGCCATTTTTATTTTTCTTTCTTTTTGCTAGGCCGTGATATATATATTTTTATATTTTATATATAGTTTAGCGCCACATATTACTTTAAGAATGCTATTATCATAATTTTTGCTTTAATAAGATTTAATGGCTGCAAATTGTCTTATCACTAAGTCTTTACTTCTTCCTTTTCCAAAAAAGTCGTATATATTCATATAAATGTCACTAAAAAAATACAGAAATATGCGTTCTGTGACTATATGCTAATTGTGTGAAGTGTTTAGGGCCATATACCACAATAATGTAGGCCCCAATTGATGCTAGCACGAAAGGTACGAAAACCTATATTTAGCTGACAGCTCTGATAGAGTGACCTTAGAGAATAATATTTACAAATTTTTAAATTATAAGTAAACAAATCAGTTTTGAGATAACTAATGAGTCTTACTCATTAGTCATCTCAAGATTAGGTCCAGTCCTGGCGCAGAGGCATAAGTGTGCGACTCGAAATGCGCAGGTGTTGGGTTCGGTTCTCACTAGAGGAAGTTAAATATTTCATATCTTTATTTTCCTCCTTCTGGTAACGAGGCAAAGCGCTGCGTTAAGTTACGCCACGTCACACGCAACGCCTCTAGAATTTAGCGATACGTGAGGAACAGAATTGTCTTAATGGGAACGGTGTGTTTCGACACTAGTTTCCCAGAACACCTCTGCTTGAAAATGTACAACAGTGTTGATTTCAATGATTCTATTAATAAAAAAATCTTGTACAAAAATAGACTCGTTACTGGAATAAGCTTCAAATAATAAGGCAATTTGCAATATATTCACATGAGATCAAAGAGATTTTTACAGTTGTAAGTAAATTTCTTCATCAAAACCTTTATATTACGTACAAAGTAATTTTTCCATAGCATTAAACTGAGCTAACTTATTATTCTCTAACTTATATATATTTTATATTCTTTCCAGTCCAAATTTTTTTAATAAAAATATATAGACCACAAGGTAAGTTATGCTTTAAGCTACAGATATGAGAAAACAACATTATATTAGATTTAATAATAGTGATCCTTTTCAATAATTGAAACCATGTTTTATTAGTGTGAACTCGACATCATTTCTTTTCAAATTGCCTGAACAGTAAACAAATCAATACAGCATGAGCGCCAAGTTCCATGTCAATAACCTCTAAGCTGTTACCGGCAGACCTACTTACTGACTCAATTTACATACTTTTAGTTTTACATCTACCCTACTTTATAGGTATCAAATACATACATCTATGTAGAATAAAGTATATTTTAATATTTTTTTTATATATTATTTTTATTTAAATTTATTATTTATTGAACCTTATGTTTTTGCCTCTGTTGTGTGTTGTAAATTACTTCAAAGTTCTATATTTTTGACTAATATTAGATTCGAGTGTTCATTCAGTGTCCCTCACTTAGCAAGGTAGACAGAGAGAACCTAGTTACGACACTCTGTTCCCCACTTTCTGCCGAGTTCTGGAGGCATTGGGTAATTGCGTGTCGAGGTAAAGCGCGGCGTTGAGTGGCAGAACACAACGCCACGCTTTACCTCGTCATCAGAGCGAAGAAATGGAAATATAAACGTAAATAAATATTTCACTTCTTCGAACGGAGATCGAACCCACAACCAGTCGATTTTGCAGCGCACAAAGTCACTCCCTTGTGCCGCTGCTCCACGACGGCCTCTTTTTTCTTTGTGCTGTATTCCGTTTAAAGCAGAGAAGCCAGAGGAAACCTAGTGTTATGATACTCCATTGCCCGCTATCAGCCTAATTTGCATAGCGTGTTGAGTGGTGGAACCCAACACCATACTTTTTCTTGGTACCAGAGCGAGTATCGAACCC
>DWGR01002449.1:0-13680 GCA_018247715.1 Heliconius burneyi
AAAAATATATTTAATAAATATTCGAAGCCGCGCGGGTCCGCTAGTAGTACATAAATTGTGAAGAAACTGTAATAATACCTGCATCTTGCATCTTTAAAAACAGTTCACAGAGAATCTCGAGCTCCTAGATTACAAATATATCTCGCGACTCTTTTTTGGAGCATAAGATAGAATACTATGTATACGAGTATAGCTATAGTAGACTAGTCGGGCAGTTTCAACGTCCGTCATTTGTCTTACTTTTTTAATTGCGAACGCGCCAGAGGTGAGTTTATCCGCTAGTGTTTCCAGACGAGTGCTCCACTGGAGTTTGGAATCTATAGTTATACATAAGAAAATTGCTGATTCCAACACATTGAGAGTTTCCCCTTTAATTACAAGACAACTAGTTGTGTGGGTTCGATCCCCAATCGACGATATGAAATATTTATTAAAATTTATATTTCCATTTCCTCACTCTGATGTCGAGGAAAAAGCGCGGCGTTGAGTTCTGCCACTTAACACGCAATGCTTCCAGAATTCGGCAGCAAGTGAGGAACGGAGTGTTACATTAGGTTACCTCTGCCTACCCTGCTGTGTGCGGGATACAGCGTGAAACTAAAAAAAAATTGAGTAGATTAATAAATCCTTGTACTAACAGGCATGTGTAATGACGAGCAGCTGGATGCGGACATGCTTATTGTCACTCTACTCTCCGACGCCCTCGAGCCCCAGTAAATTAGTAGCGTTTGACCCTCAGCTACGTCACATTCCTAAAAAGTATAAAGCTTTTTTAAATATAGGATAGTTGCAAAAACGATAGTCAACACACTCGAAACAATCGCTCAGAGTGGAATTGACCCTTCAACTAACGTTTTTGGTTGGTATTACATTATTTACATTTTCCGGTAAAACAAAAACCATAAGTTGTACAGAAAGGATTTCAATCAATTCGAAATGTCTCCAAATTGGCGATAAGTGCCTGTACGCCATGCAAGAAAAGAAAAATTAATTATCGTTAAATTTACCCGAATTAAATTCGAATAACTGCAGGTCCTGTGAAACTTAAATTTAATTCTATGTAACGTGTCTTGAATATTTGGCCTGTAAACAGCGGGAGCAAGAACTGTTCGTCTAATCTCCTGCACTCTATCGCTGGGGAAACCAACTTCTTGATTATCTATTAAACTATTTAAATTTGTAACTGTATACATTTTATATGTGCTTTGACGACATATTGTCTAAACAATAATATTCCACGACTAATATGAAAATATCTTAGGAATTTAATAATTTTCTATGCGGTTAAAACATTTTTATGCCATTTTTGACATTTCTAAAACGAAAAAGTTAGGTTGATCCATTGATTCTTTTTTTTTATTTTGGCAAATGAACCTGAGCCACATATTGTAGTAGTTTAGTCAATTTTATGAAAAAAACGGTGTGCAGGAACTGGAGTGGCCGAATAGTGGTCTGAATTAAATGTAGGTACATTTAATCTCTAACCTTCTAACAAACTCTTTGAGATATATTTTTTACAGACAAGGCAAACGGGTGTACGGGTCATCTTTTTTTTGTTTTTTTTTTTGTGGTAAAAGCATGGCAAACGAGCGTACGGGTCACCTGATAGTAAGTGATCACCGCCGCTCACGACATACTTACCTGGCGTAGGGGACACCGTGATTCTTCTGATGGTAAGTAATCATCGCCACTCTCGACCTCGTGCAACACCAGAGGAGCTACAGGTACGTTGGTGGCTTTTAAGATGGAGATAGATATGCTTATTGAACTTACTGATGTCGTATCGACCTGGAAACATTGCCGCGGATACGGCATTCCATAGTTGCATGGCGCGTGGAAAGAATTAACTTACAGAAATGAGCCAGATCATTAATTTATTCAATGCGTTATATGATACTTGAATTTCAATTATTTTTATTGATTAAGTCACCGAGAAATTTTTGGATTCTACAATTATAAGCTACTTTTTTAGTGCATCATCCTTCTGTCATCACTAATCTTGGCCTAACAAAAGGAGCTGTTGACACCAATACAAAATTTAAAACCATGTCCTAATCTTTACAGATGCATCAAAGCTTTCAAAGGAAAGCTGTGTTGGTACTGCATGCTGGATACCAAAATTCAAAATATTACAATTACAATTTAAATGCCCTCCCGAATCATCTGTGCTTACTGGAGAGGCTGTTGTTTTATGAGACGCAATCCGGTTCACACTCTCCCATGACTTTAAACAGACTGTCATATGTACCGACTCTTTAAGCTGCATATTGACTATCGAGGGAAATCCATTTCATAGTAAATTAAGGTCTTCAACTATTTTCAGGATTCGTGAAGAACTGTACTTATGTAATCTAAAGGGCTTGGATGTTACGTTGGCATGGATTCCAGGGCATTCTGGAATAAGTGGGAATAAATCTGCAGACTCTTGCGCAAACTCAATATCCCAAGGCGACCATGGTATGTTTCTCAAAAATCTGCTGAACGGAGGATTCTATCGACTATGTTTCGGTTGCGCCTTGGGCATTCATGTACACCTATGCACCTGTGTGTTTTCCATTCAACGTGACATCGGCGAAGTGATTGGTGCTGGTCTGGCACGCTCGGAACGCCATAAATAAAGAACAACAACAATAAGCTACTTTTCATCTTTTGTAAGAATTTCATAACGTATTGAATTTTGGAAATGGATCATTTTATTCACAATTAAATTAAACATTATTTCTTAATTTTATAAAATCATTAAGAGAAGATGGTTCTTGTTCTTAATTATTATATTGAACGCATGATATTGCACAATATTATCAAAGCAAGTACCAACAAAAAGCACATACTTAAACGTATGTATGACAGCGGCGTCCGACAAAAGGGGCTTTATTTTTATGACAGACGTCAAATAACGCATTGATCGAGGTGTATCTCCTCTCCACGTGAGGTTAAATTAAATTTTAAATCATTCCGGCCCTCGGTGACAACAGCGAAGCTATCTAAATAAATACAATGGCGGTCCGAGTACAATTCGAAAACAATAATGAAGTTGGAGTATTTAGTAAGCTGACAAATTCTTACTGCCTCGTCGCCATCGGCGGCTCGGAGAACTTCTATAGTGTGTTTGAAGCTGAACTGGCTGATACGATTCCAGTTGTCCATGTCAGTATTGCTGGATGCAGAATCATCGGCCGTATGACGGTCGCCAACAAAAATGGACTTTTAGTACCATCTTCTACCACAGACACAGAGTTACAACATATTAGAAATAGTTTACCAGATTCTGTCAAAGTCCAGAGGGTTGAGGAACGGTTGAGTGCTCTAGGAAATGTTATCGCGTGCAACGACTACGTAGCGCTCGTACATCCAGATCTAGACAAAGATACTGAAGAAATTCTGGCTGACACATTGAATGTAGAAGTTTTTAGACAGACAGTCGCCGGCAATGTGCTGGTGGGGTCTTATACAGCGCTAAGTAACCGTGGAGGGCTAGTACACCCGAAAACTACTATTCAGGACCAAGATGAACTATCATCTTTGTTACAAGTGCCGTTAGTAGCAGGAACTGTCAATAGAGGTAGTGACGTAGTTGCCGCAGGACTGGTGGTCAATGACTGGAGTGCTTTCTGCGGTATGGACACAACATCTACAGAGATATCTGTTATTGAAAGTGTTTTCAAAATAAATGATGCTAAGCCCACTGCCATCACCTCCACGATGCGTGCTTCCCTTATTGACAGCATGTCATAACATGGGATTACAATCAAATTGTAATGATTGTTATACATTTAAGTGATATTTTCTATTTAATGTGACACATGGGTATATTTGTATAAATTTCCTGTCTACCAAACAAACACTACAAACTCTAAATTGTTTTTACTACATAAGGTAATAAAAAACAATAAATACATTTTAATTTGTTTGATATATTATTTCTAGATTTATTTACATTTTAGGTTATATTAATTCATCTTATTTATACACCTGTCTCTATGTCTTGCTTGATTCAGTAAATGAAACTACATCTAGAATGGTTAACAAAAGTATTCATTTAACTAAACAAATATGTAATAATAACATATCTATAAACCAATTATAAGGATAGTAAATGGAAGTCATGATAAAATAGGTAGTAGTGAAAATAAAATCAAAAGTAATTAAGATTCCATCATCTTGTAAACATAAAAGAATTCTTTGTCGTTTTGTTCTTGACAGAATGGGCATTGTTTTTCTTTTTAAAGGTTGGTGGTGCGCCACCACCTTTCTACGCAGTTAACTGTGTGCCTGGTTTACTGTAGGTAGGGTCACTGTGGGCAGCTTTCCACTTGGTCTGCCCATCACATGGCAGATCTACCGTGTGGCCTGCTGCCCTCAACTTTTCCCTGAATCATATGGTGTTTCTTGGAAGTATCTCCATGTCGACAAATATGTCCAAAGAACATGAGAATGCATGCTTTAACAATGGATGACAACCATTGTTTTACATTGAGTTCCCGGAGTATGGACTCCTTAGTTCTAAATTCCGTTGAAGACACTCCAAGCATTTGCCTCCAGCATCTCGCAAGTGTCTATCTTCTATAAAATGTTTCTATATCCTGGTCACTGAGGTCACCAGTAGAGGTGGGTGCATACAACTGTATTATGTTTAAGTTGACTGGCTTCACTTTAACTCTTTTTTCTTAGCACATAAAAGTATAGCAGTTCCATAATTTATTAAACTTATTATTAAGACATTCCTTAAGTTGGCTTGCATGATGAGTGAACTCACCACTGCAATTTGTTGATATTTTTAAAATAATCCAAACACTAAGTGAGGATGAAACCCACAATCACTGTTAACAGTAGGAGCCTGTGCCACTGCAGCAAAATAGCTTCTCAATAATATTTCCAAATAAATTAAGATAAGAATAATCCATCACTATGTATTTAAAGTTAAGTAAATATTTTGCAATATAAAAGCAGAAAATATACACTTTTTCAATTAGCCTTTTAAGGCAATATATTAAATATATCAAAAAATACATATTGATTCTAGTATAGGTTAAAAAAAAACAGATTTTGTTACAATACACTTTATTTGTAAATAATTAGATCAAACAATCCATCCTATCTACATTGACACATCATTTCATCGGAAGCCACATTCTCTCAAAACTAATAGGAACTAAAAATATAATAAAATACTAAACTATAATAAACTAAATGCCAGAGAAAATCTATTTATATTAAAATTAACTTATATATTTATCACGCAATATTGCAATTGATAAGATGAATTTTTTGTCAGTTGTGAAAGATTTGACAATAAGCAAACAAATATAAGAAACCTAAACAGGATGAATCATATAATTTCATAATGAGTCATGACAACACCCACATATTATAGTAGTAGACAGAGGTAACCTAGCGTTTCCCGACACACCACCAAAATTTCGAGACATTAATGTATTGAGTGGCGGAACTCAACCTCGCGCTATGTTACCAGAGCAATGAAATGAAAATAATTTATTTCCCCGAACAAGAATCGAACTTACAACCGTCGCGTTGAGAACAGTACAGTGAGACTAAAACATAATAATATTTACCAATATTGAATAAACAAACATAAAAATTAATTTAAATACAAGTCATGCTCACATTTTTTAAAAATTCATCTTAAAAGACACAAATTTACTTATTTATAGTAAATTGCTACTCAGATACAAACTGATCAAAATATTGAATCAAAACCAAATATCAAACGTTGCTATTTATGTTACATTAACAAGTTAGTAATAAAGTTTGATATTTGGTTTTGGCATGGTACATGTAATCATATACCTATTATTGAATAATGATAAACGTTTAATAAATGCTTCATTAAGTGTATTAATACTTTTAATCTGCTTTAATAAGTATCTACTACAAAGAATACTATCTAAATAAAAAAGTAACGTACATATTTATATGACACTGAATATAAGATATATAAAAAGTTTATCATAATATTAATTGACAAGCAAAAATTGTTTTAAAAGGAAATAATAATACATAAATTGTAACAGGAAAAATAATAAAAAAATTACATATAATAGGAATAAAAAATATATAAATATAATCTACTCTATCTACATACACGAAATTATTTATTTACGTCGTATACATAGAAGTCATGTTGTAATCGAGACATTAAATAAATGAAAAAACAACAGTAAAATATTCAAAAACATAATCATTATTTGAATATAGTGGGCCTCGACCGCTTGGGCTGGACAATCTTCGAGAGTTTAAATCCTGCTGTTTATTTTTTTTACGTTTCCTAGTGTATGAATAACAATTTAAGTGTTAAAAGCTTACATTACCCGTATTAATATATTATGCACTTCAAAAACTCTGTGACTTTTGCTAGGTGTATACAAATTTTTAAAAAAATTAAAGAAAGAATTGATTATTTAAAATATTCCTTGGTTTTTAAGCAATGACAAACAAGACAGGTTTTTTAATTATTATTAGTATTTTTAAAAAATGCACTAAGAGCAAAAAGCATTTTAGTTTATAGCCTTACTTTTCAATATTCAAATATTTCGATTGTAAATTAATACTTCCAACAATAAATCTTCCCAACCACAATTTTTCAATAATTTGCCAAAGAAATTAATTCTTTTTCTCAATTTGAGTTTTTAATCTGCACTAGCAAGCGAAATGCAATATATTTTTAAGCTGAAATTAAGGGATCGGCAAAGGATTCCACACAAACAACTATATGGTTGGTATAGGCAGTGGTGGGCACTGATCTCTACCTGAGCTAGATGAAACACAGAGGGTCGAACTTCGCACAATGAATATTACGCACACCACTGTACATGCGCGAGTTTGACTCGGAAACTTCTGTCGGGCTTAATAGTTCTACGATTATTTAATCACATTAAAGTTTCTTCTACAAACTAGAACATGTGCCATGCCAAGTCATGTTTTTAAATTATTTAAGAAAAAAAGAATTTATTTGTAAACGCTGATTTGCGTGCTTAATAGAACGGTCAATATGTGCTTCCACTTTATTTATACATTAAAATCATTAGCATAAGATTAGCTATTGAACAATTTTTAGCACAATATTATTTACAATCGATGTACATATATATTTATATATATTTAATATCTCAGAAATTGATACATGACTTGTGCGTAGTATTTAAGTCCATGCTTATTCGAACTATATATTCATGTCAGTGCTATAAAATCGATTATTTAAAAAATATTGCATTTACATAGTTCTCAAAAATATTATTTAAATTTTTGATTACCAGAAGATTCAATGAGCTATTTGTAAGGATTAGAAAATGTAGATATGTTCAGGATCAAAAATGTGATAATGATATAAGTTTAAGAAAAATATGTATGTTTTTTTACATTAAAAATTTTAAATTTTTTAATAACTTGCTACTCAAATAATTAAATTTGTACAAATTCATATATTTCTACAGGGTTATTGCTAATAACAACAATAATAATTTTTAGCAGGCGCCGTTACTTTCAATAGTACTTATTACCGCCAACGTATAAGACGAGCGTGCAATGTTTGCGTGTAGCCACTTGTTTACTTGCTTGCATTTTAATCAGATTTCGCGAATTTTAAGTACAGATTTAAGATTAAAAGTTTCTAACCTAATTTGTACTCAAAACCCGCCAAACTTGTACCTCTAATAAAAGAATATAGACCGAGATCTATTTCTTTTACACGTTGCCGGTAGAACAAAAGGTACTTTATACAATCCTTAGGAATTTTATTTCAATTACCTACGTAAAGCATGTAATATTTCAATTACCTAGGTAAAGCATATAATGGTTCTTAATATTACATATTTTCTTGTCATTGCATTGCCTGGACTCTTCAGATATTTTATACATTGCTGGTAACAGATACACAAAAATAGTGTATGTCCTATAGACACAGCTTTAACAAAAAATTATGCAGGTATTTATTTTTGTAATATCATTTGAAAAATATAATATCTATTAACTTTATTATTATTTACTTATGAATCAATAATATTAACTAGGTAACTTTTTAAATTTAAAGTCAAAATGAAAACGAGGATACAGACAACTGACTAACAAGTAAAATGTATCACAATTTCATTACTATCTACAAGAAAAAAGGCTTAATTTCACTGACGACTGATAAGTTCCCATTACTTATCCTTTACTAAAAAGTAGATTCACGCTTTTTCCCGCATGGAAGAATAAGCGGTGATTTTAGTGTCAAGACACTCCCATCCCCACGCATCACACAATTTTCAGGATAATGCTTCGTACCGTAAATTAACCCCAGGCTTGGTCCACCAAGGCGGAGAAATTATAATTTATTTACAAACGGTACCTAGGAACACAGTGTTAAGATTAAAACATTTCCATTCACAACTTCCCACCTAATTCTTGAGATTACTTGAGAAATAATTGAGTGTTCAGTGGCGGAACATAACGCAACGCTCCGCCTCTTTACAAGAGCCAGAATTAAAAAAAATATAGAAACCACAACAGCCAGATTGACAGTCTTACGCTTGTGCGTTGCGCCACGAAAGATTACCATTTATACTTTTTTTATTCGATTAATTAAAAAGAGATGACATCTATTAAGAAAGTTAACAAGAAGTTATCAGTAAGACGTGCAAATAAGCCCGAATAACATTTTAATGCACACAACCAATTTCCCAAATTGCTTACAGATGGGGATGAATACTCGTATATTGTTAGAGATATAATTTTGTTTTTCGTCAAAGCATTTTGTTAGGCCGGGTTGTTTGTTTGTGAAGTGAATTTTTTAAATAAAATGAAACAATATTAAATACTTGGTACAATAATAAACTAAATGGTACAATCATAAATCAGATTGTTTGTTTTTAACCAGTTGGGGGAAAATGGGTTTACCCTATTTTTTGATTCTCAAAATTTTCAGAATTATATTGAGAATTCTATGTGAAAGTAGATGTTTATTTCATTACAGCCTTAATTTTTTTAATTTAAATTAAAAAAAAATGGTTTTGTTGTATTTTTGTTTCTTTTTACATAAGTGTGGATCGAAAGTAAGCCGGAGGATTTTGAGGATTTCAATCAGATAATATTAAAACTTTTTTATTCTTATATATTAACTAGTGCAGTTGTTATATTTATTTTTCGAAAACCTCACGCGGAAATGCAGTACATCTCTAAAATAGTGATGTATTCACCACGTTAACAAATTCCATATTATTTCACAATGAGTATTTAATTGCAAAGTGAGATACTTATAAAACGCGCCATAAAATTTGACTCAAGATGGCGGCAGATATTAATCTATAAATATAATATATATAGAATGATTAATGTGATTATGACACAGACTGACTTCCATTTTCACTGTCAGAAAATTTCTTTAATTAAAATATATTATTATACAGAATATTAAAATTGTGAATACGTAGTATTCGCAGATTATATAGTTTACTCTTTATGCTTACAAGATGAAAATGCAATTTAAATAACGATTTTTTATCCACATTTTTATAGATTATTAAACTGTTCTATATTTATTTATAATATATATAATACTATTAGCTACCAAAATCAGTCGAACGGCCATCCTGGATCAAGTAATGGGACGCGACACGCACGACATCCAAGTTATAATACCTATAAGATTTCGTCTATGACCTCTAAACATTTCTGAAGCTAAATGGTGTAATACACAAAAAGTCCTCGGTTTACATCACAGTGATTTATACCTAAATACAAACCATCAAGCTTAACATGGATGTGCTTGGGGTCGAGTTATACTTTTTAACAATAATAATGATACAATCACAAAGTGCCAGTTATTGGCAATAGTGGATAATTACCACCCCCGGCATTTAAAACCGACGTGAAGTAGTGGCTTTATGCCACTGCGTGTCGTGGCCGGCGGTGATCACTTACTATCAGGTGACCCGTACGCTCGTTTGCCATGCTTTTACCATAAAAAAAATGTGACGGGTATAAGTTCGAATACCAGCATGACTTTATAATAAACCAATGACAAAGATTGTCATTGGTTTATTATGGTGCTTAAAGTTATGCTGGTATTGACAAGGCAGTGTTAGTGTGCACTGATTGAAAAATGACGCAGTACCATTCATAGTCAGATTAGTTATTTCCAACAACCACATTGTGGTGATGGGATAACGACACAGTTTAGTTGTTGACAATATTTACGAACAGAAGCCCCAATCACCACCATCATTAATAGGATAAAACATTGCCAATCATTGGCACTGTTAGTTCAAAAGTGTGTAGTGATGGGTGGCGGTGCAGGTTCATTAGTTCTCTCGTAGAATAGCATGTAGGCGGCGCAACGGAGCACTTCTTGTAGTGATACCTCGTGGACTAGAGTATCTGATGTATACCACCATCTGTGGAACAGAATTTATTCAAGGATTTATTTCAGAATTTATTTAAAAGAAATCGAACCCACAACTGTCGCATTTATAGTCGCATGATTATGCTCCTACGCCACGACGGCCACAAATTACTATTATTATGTACATTAATATATACATTATTTCCTTTTCTTATCTACTCTCTTCATTTACAATTAACATGGTAAATAAACATTTTTTTTCGAACATGAGGTTAATGCTGTTAGCCCTATTGGCTTTTACAGCCACACCGGTTGGTTAAAGAAGAGGGTACTTTGACCCTGAAGAAATGCAAGCACTGAGTGGCTGCCTGTGAAATAAACAATAAAAACATCATCTTATATTAACTTTCCATTTACCCTATAAAATTCTCGTATACAGTACAACCACACTTACCGCTTGGTCTCGAACCCGTTACCACGTCGGTACGTCGCAAAATGACCCGACCGCGGGCCCCCCACGTGTACTACCACCGCGGTGAGCTTGTATAGGGCTCCTCCCGCACCCCCCGGAATACCCCCGGGGACACCCTCGCCACCAGCAGAGGCGTTGAGAAGGGACAAACCCGTGCGGAGGCGACCCTCGCTGAGGAGGGCTGCTAAATCTGTCTGTAAGCATATGGTTTTTTCCTTCATACTATATCCCACAGGATGATACGCAGATGGAACCTGGGAACGTACTGTAGTGTTAAGACATCCTACTTCTCGTCAAATTCTGAAGGTATTACGTGTTGAGTGGCGGAACTCAACGGCCACGCTTTACCTCGTTATCAGAGCGAAGAAATGAAAATATCAATTATTTCATTCCGCCAAGTGGGAATTGAACCCACAACTATTGCGTTTACAGTCATACGCTTGTGCCACTGCGCTACAATGGCCTCAATGGTTTACTTAATGTAATATATAAAAGATTTGATGAAAACTATATTATTATTATTTAATTTTGTGTGTATTATAAATATAATGTAATCTGAAGTATGTTTTTAGCGTTGAAGTGAACAAGTTGAGAGTGAAGCTTTTGTTAGAGAAAAAAGAATATTCTTAGTTGATATCAAAAATTGGAATGAAAAGAGTATGATACTGTCAGTGATTAAAAATTATAGTGTCTTATTAACGCTGTATCCCGAAAATAACAGGGTAGGCAAAGGGATTCTATAAACCAAGTGTTAAGGCACTATTTTCTCTTTAAAATACTTGAATTTCCCAATTTGCGCCGAATTCTGGACGCATTGCGTGTTGAGTGGCGGTACCTAATTTCGCGCTGTGCCTCGTAATACTAGAGCGAGGAAATGAAAAATAAACATTACATTTGCTATTTTTCGTATAAACTTGTTACCGGGAGTTAGTTTTTTAACTAGTCTTTATATGTCAACTACTAAGTATATATTCAATTGAAATTTGATTTTATTAAATTAATTTATAAAATACGGAATGAATGAATCACTAAACGAATCGATGGATGAAATACTGAATATCATATAAAATTAGCCTACCTGTGGTCTCTGTTGTTGTGCGTAGGGCGCCATACTCAATATTTCAGGGAAGGCCACGTGGTCGCTACGCTTGGATGGCGCGCCGCCCCGCCACTCCACGCGCGATATCTGCAGCACTAGACATGATGGCAGCTGTGAAGATAATATAATATTGTGAGCCAACGTGCAACGGAATGTCCTGTGCGCGAGCAGGATCTTTCCTGTTTTAGAAGAGTATCGATACCCACCACCACTGTACTCATACTTATAAAAGCTAGTGCGCATTCGGGTTCGCCCTCTTTTGGCGGGTCGGGTATCTTGCGTATCGTACGTTTGGCGTTGATACTGTGAGTTATATTGTTATTATTTTATTATTGTTTAACTTTGTGTAATGGAAAGTAACGATTGTTTTATTATATCTGTTCGTGTATTCAGATTTATTCACTCAGAATTATTGTTTATATAAGTCAACTTTGTAACAAGCTGCTTGTAGTCCACAAGCAGTTTATTACAATGTTAGTAATCCTGAATTATCTCTTTTTTTTATATTTAACATTGTGCCTTTGTGAATTAAGATCTCATACTAGTGGTTTTAATTTTTTTCAATTACCCTATACTACAATTTTATGCCAAGATCAATTATTAAGAAGCAACAGATTTGCTTTGAATAACAAATTTTATTTAACTTCATTCTTTATCCTGCACATAATACCGTACGCAGAAATTCGATTAGACAAATGAGTAGCGGAACTTAACGCCGAGAATAACACATAGAATCTAATAATAAACTATTTTTATCTTTTTTCAAATATTGTAGTTCATTGTAATAACATACTTTCCCAAAATTAACAGTCCGTATGTGTTTAAAGTTCTTATAGTCAGAGTCTCCACCGGACGGAGAGTTTGACCCCTTGTCCTCCGAGCACTTGGAACACCGTAACCCTTTAACTAGCTCAGGTGCTGTAAACGCGCGGAGTAAACCTGAAAGTTATAAGAAAAACTAAATTATTTTTAATCATGAAAAATGATAACAGAAGTATTAATATACCATAATGGCGATATAAATACGATTGTTTTCATATTTTTAAGTAAAAATCAAGACAATATAATTAGTTATATATATTTCTAAAATAAAAAAGGCAGTCGGCAGCGCAGGTGCACAAGGGCGTGACTGTAACGCGAGAGTTGTGGGTTCGATCCCCACTCGGGGAATCAAAACATTTATTTACATTTATATTTTCATATCTTCGCTCTGGTGTCGAAGCAAAGAGTGGCGTTGAGTTCGGCCAAGCAATGCTTCCAGAATTCGGCGGAAAGTGGGTAACGGAGTGTCTTAACACTATATTCCCTCTGCCTTCTCTGCTGTTTAGGAGATGCAGCGTGAAGCTGATTTGATTTTAAAAATAAAAAAGTAGTTCTATGCCCAATGTTAAGAAAAGACATTTAACATTGTGTTTTGTTGTACCGAATGCTGAAATGGAAAGTAAGACCTTATAATGAATGATTAACCAAAAGTTCGGTTTCAGTTTCGGCTTCAGCCAGTTTGTGCCAAAAATTTTTCGAGAGTTTCGGTTTCGGTCAAAAAACGGTCGAAAGCCTTCGGTCGTGCCGAAATACTTGTCAGGTTTCACTACTAATATATGGGAGTGTACCATAAGGGTTCCGTTTTCACCTTTTTATATAAGGAACCCAACGACTTTACTACAACTGGGTATTTACCTATCAGAGAATACAAAAAACCCGCTAAATAAACCTTCTTAGCCATTATTATATTTATTGCGCAAATGAAAACGGTAAACTTCGGACCATACA
>DWGR01002450.1:0-13679 GCA_018247715.1 Heliconius burneyi
ACCTATGAAAGGACGGAGATTTGCAACGATTGAAGAGATAAAGACTGCATCGCTGGAAGAGCTCAAGGCTATACCGAAAAGTGCTTATGAGAAGTGCTTTGACGATTGGAAAAACCGTTGGCATAAGAGTATTGTACCTGAGGGGGATTACTTTGAAGGGGACAACATAAATATTGATAAATAAATAAATATTTTTTTCTTAAAAATACAAAGTCACCTTACTTTTTGAACAAGGTGGTATATATTTTTGTACACATTCGTAAATAATATAAATTATAGTAAATTGTAGTTTTTATATTATAATTAATTATTAATTAACATAAATTATTAGGAATTTATCATAGAAAATTTATGTTAATATGTTTTAATTAGTTGAGGCCATCGTAGCGCAGTGGCACAAGCGTGTGACAGTAGGGTTCGATTTAATCTTAAGGAAATATATATTTTTTTATTTCTTCGCTCTGGTAACAAAATCTCCACTATACACGCATTGCCGAAAACTGAGGAACGCAGTGTTTTAACACTACGTTTATACCAGGATATATGCGGGATATAGCGTGAGCTATGTACGATATTGACGATAAATAATGTTTAAGTTTACTAGTAACTTTTATTATTATTAATAAGAATATTAATCAAACCATAATATTTTCAAATGAAATTATAAAAACATTGCAGACTTTTCCTTACGTCACTCATGGGATTTATTAGCACATATAAAATATTGTCGAGGTCAGTCGTAGCGACTGTAAACGCGACAGGTTGTGTGTTCGATTTCCCCTCTCAAATAAAATTAAATATTGAATATTTGGTAACGAGGCAAAATGCAATGGTGAATTCTGCCAGTCAGTTCAGTATAGGATCGAATTGTCTTGGCACAAGATGCCCAGGTTACCTTTTCTTAATATTGAGGCCAGTGGTGGCGCAGAGGCACAAGCTGTAAAACAGACTGGTTGTGGGTTCGATGGGAATTGTGAGTGGGAACTCGACTAGATGAAATATTTATTTAAATTTATATTTTCATTTCTTCTCTCTGTGGCATCAAGGCAAAGCGCGTCGTTGAATTCTGCCACTCAACACGCAATGCCTCCAGAATTCGGAAGAAAGTGGGGAACGGAGTGTCTTAACACTAGGTTCCCTCTGCCTATCCTGCAGTGGGTGAGATACAGCGTGAACCTGTTATTTTTTAATATTTTACTTTTCTCTTATCAAATTCTTTTAAATGCCCTGTTAATAAAATGCTTTCGTAAGCGGTGCGGTGGTAGATTTTTGTTTATATCTTCACTCGACGATTCAAAAGTGCTTGCATTAGTCTATTTGAATAAAGAATATTTTCAATTTAAATTGAATAAATATAATATTTTAATTTTATGGTATATGTAACACCACAGTGGCTCTAAATCTAAAAGTACACTAGCACCAGCATGGTAAAAGATGTTAACAAAGAAAAAACTATAAAAATCTAAAGAAAAAAATAAAATAAATAATTATCACAGGTGATTGTCCTTGTCGTTACAGAAGTAACTCATTGTGATGCTACGGGTAAACTCCCAAATCGTTTGTTCCATGAAACAACCGGAAAGTAACTTGCGAGGTTGTTTAAATATTTAAATGTTTTGCCATTGACTGTTGTTCTTATTTTAAACGGGGCTAACTATTTCGTTGTCACGTTAAAAAAAATTACGTACACTTATTGACATTTAAAACAAATTAATAATAAGTATTGAGGACGAAATTTGCTTCTAGTCTTATAAAACAGGCCCAACGAATATACATACAAACTGTTGACCTTTAATTTTTTATTTACTATCAAAGTGGGGAACGGAGTGTCTTAACACTAGGTTCCCTCTGTCTTTATTGCTGTGTACGGAATACAGCGTGTAGCTGATTTTAAATATGGGTTATGTACGTATAGTAATAACACGGGGAGATCCCCAGTGACCGCGGACTACTGCAAAGTGTTCGAAACATCGGGTTTCTAAAAATGTAATTATCCAAAATACGCGCGATTAATCCGGTTAAAATAGTTTCATTTAATATGAAATATTATTATTTAATATTTTTATTTGTAATTGATACATAAAGTAAGAATATATTGTCGGTATTGAGTTCATAAAATATAGTAGAATCAACTAGTGTGTCACAAAGCACTAGATTAGTTCTAGAAATTAGAGCATTCGTTATATACGTATAATCGTAATTTACCATAAACATAAATAAAGTATTCATGCTAGATCATTTTCACTCTTGGAGGGTAACAGTAAAATTCCTTTTAATGCTATGCTCCCCTATATTACCTTAGGCCAGGCCATGCTAGATTGTGACTTATGGTTGCTTCTAATAATAATACTGGCATACATGTATGTGGCATGTGTATCTTAAAAAAATTATGTTTATATAAATGATTAAAGTAATGAAACTTAATATTAATAATTATGCGACATTTTATTGAAAGTATGTAATTAAAGTATTGTTAATCCGAGTTTATATTTTAAGCAGTTTTTGTTTCCTCATCATACGAGTACGTACATTTTTTAACATTCGTTAATGGTTTTTAGGATTAATAAATGTATGTATATATATATATATATATATATATATATATATATATATATATATATAATATACGGAAATATTATATATATATATACGGATGATGAACATACATACATGTCGTAGTATTTATAATAATAAAATTTGATTATAATTTATTTCACATTACATCAAATTCTACTTAGAATAAAAAAATACCTGGTCTACGCATACAGGCTTCATAATATAATTGGATAAATGTTCCCATGACAGCAAAATAAATGAATAACAATTATAACCTGTGCGTGGTTACGCAGGGATAAATCCTGGCTGATGTATCACAATTAAGCATTTTTATATTCCCGCAGAGGTCTTTACGTCTTGTATTCTATGTTTTCAGAAATGGGTGTCTTACTTTAAAAAATCTTAGAGAAATTAAATTATGTAATAGTCGGCATTTGTATAGAATAAACCTAGACTAGGTTTGTCTTTATATTTTTTTACATTATATATGTATAATAATTCGCTTAATAAGTAATTAAAATCATCCAAGTTAATAATTATTATTTAACTGGCATATTTTTAGCTGAACCTGCATCCACCGTGCCTGTATGGTATATAGAACAATAGGTATATTAATATACACTATATATGTATAAAAAATATTACATAAATATATATTTAAAGTGAACAATTATATTATTTCATGTACTTAAAAACGAACAAGAAATAAAATTCAAGGTAAAATTGTAAACTCATTTTACTTTTATCGTATTATATCGTATTAATTCTACAAAAATAGCTTAAGTTTTACTTATATTTTCAAAAATACATATCTAATGCAAATGATGTTACAGTTTTAATGAGCAACAATAAATATAGATTAAATTAATCACATACATTATACAATCGATACCAGTTTTGAAACAGCTATACGTAGAAAATTATTGACGTGCACATGTTCATGCTGTATGTATATCTGTATATATTTATATATGTATATATTTATATATGTATATATATTTAATGGGGCCAGTCGTGGCGCAAGGTCAAAGCGACTGATTATAAACGCGACAGGTTGTGGATACGATTCATACAAAAGGAAATATAAGGCTTAATATTTTCATTTCTTCGCTCTGGTAAAGAGGCAAAGAGCGGGGTTGAGCTCCGTGGACAATGGACGTGTTTTATTAGAAACAGAGTGTCTTAATACTAGGTTCCCAGGTATCCTTTCTGCTATGTGCACAGTACAGCGTGTAATTAAAGATTACAGATACTTTTGTCATACTCAGTTCATCACTTCCAATTTAATTTATTCACTCCTCTTCTTCAAGGTTTTCTGGAATATATTGTTTACTTAGCAATAGCAATAGGGCTGTCTATTTTGCTATTTTATATTTTACTACAAATCTATCTATCTATCTTCATCTATTTAATTTATTTTGTCCTAGAAGACATTAATTACTCTGCTATTTCAAATGAACATTCATGCAATATATTAATCGGTTTTTGTTGAATCTATGTTTAATTCTAAATCCGAAGTCCATAGAATAATTTTCGTTAGTAATTAAAAATACCTAATTAATAAAGTCAAGAAGTAATTTTACTATTAAATTTAATAGTCATTTATTTACCATTTATGAAAAGTGAGTTATTTATTTATTATATTTGATAACATGTAAGTTCTATATTATAAAATATGTTACTTAATAGTAAAACATAATAAATAGTTGTATAACCGATTTATTTATTTGTACAAATCTCCAAGTGTCGTTCATATTGATTCAGATTCACACATTATTAGACTATACTAACACAATTATTTAGTACTAATTACAGAAGAACACATAATTCAAACACTAACAGATCAAATTTTAGAACATAAAAGAATATAATAAATAAAATAGAACATAAAAGAATAAAATAAAATAAGCAAATAAATCAATTTCACGGTGGATCCCGCACACAGCATGGTAGGCAGAGGGAACCTAGCGTAACAAAAATCCGTTCCCCACTTTTTGCCGTATTCAGGAGGCATTGCGTGTTGAGTGGCAGAACTCAAAAATTTTGAATTAAAAGTTACTTAATATTGAGTTGTATTTTCTTAAGGAAACTAAAAGTGTGTCGTCTATGTTTATTGTAAATTCTTTTTTTAAATATTCATTGAGAGAATTTGTTGGGCTGTAATGCCCGAGGCGCCCAGATATCTTTACACGTTAGATAAGTAACCCAACGGCAAATTGAATTTTATATTAATATTTTACAATACAACACAATTATCCTAAATACATAATAATTGGCCTAGGCAATAAATGTATTTTACACTATGGTAGTGCAGTGGAACAGCGTCTGACTGTAAGCACGTTCGTTGAGGGCTCGATCTAAAACTCGGAAAATTGTATACTCGTATATCTTATAATACATTTTGTTAGTTTCACGTTGTATATATAGGGTAGGTATGGGGAACCTGGGAACCTAGTCTTAAGATTAAGTTCCCATTAAGACACTTCTGTTCTTCAATGTCCGCTGAACTCTTTAGGCATAGCATATTGAATGACAGAATAGATACAGAACAAACCGCCACCTCGTCACCAGAGTGAAAAATATTGAATATTTCACTCCCCCCAGTTGTTATCGAGCCCATAACAGTCACGTTTACAGCCTCACCCTTGTGCCCCTGCGCCAGGATGACCTCATCATAATAGTATTAAAACGAATTCACCAATTCTGTTTTTTTTTTGTATTACAAATTTCCTCTAAAATCAAAAGATATTTGTAGCTGTACTAACATTAACTGTGTCACAGCCATGTCATCTATTATAAGTAAAATTATAAATTTATTTTTATTATCCCGATAAAATAAAAGCTGAGCTAGGGTTGCGCCATTCAATAAAGTGTATTTAAAATAAATTGTGAATAATATCTTAACCTTAACATCGATTATCGATCTATTTATCTCTCTCTGTATTTATTTTATTATACAAAGTTAAATTTAATATGCGTAAAGAAAAAAAAGTAGACAAATTTCTAAATGCCTAATTTCAAAGTTTGGGCGCAACTCAATGACATGAATCGAAAAGATCTGCCTTACCTCAGTGTAAGTGTAGTGCTCGATTTGATCGGACCATTGCAATCTATTTGTTTATTTATTTACTTAAATTAAATTGAAAGTTATTATTATTATTAATAATAATATAATATTAACAAATGTGTTTTTAAATGTTTGGATTATGTAAGTGCATTGTTTTATTTTTCAATTATTTGTTATGCATATTAAATGCAATCTACGTACATATTTATATATTTAAATAATATTAATTAAGTTTTAAATATTAATTTAAATATTTCCCGCCATAATTGTTTGTTGTTGTAATAACTTTTGAATAAAGATAAACAATGTATGCCAGTATTCACAAATAATATAAACTATCTAATTTAGATTTTTTTGGCACTTTTTACTTGACACGAACTTAGCAGGGAACCTGGTGTTACCACTACGTTTCTCATTTATTCACGTTCCCCACTTTCCGCCGAATACTAAGGGCATCCAGTGTTGAATGGCAGAACTCATCGCCGCGTTTTGCTTGGCAACTAGAGCAAATAAATGAAAATATGAAATGTGGGACTAGAATCACTATGTGATAAAATAATTTATAGGCTTAATGCAAAAGTAAATGCTCGATTTAGAATAAAAAATGCATATTTGTTAATTGTGAAATATTATATGTTACGTAATATTGATAATTTTTAAATATTTCTTTTACATTGACCTTTTTTAATGGCCTACATTTAATGTAATAAAATGAAATAAAAAACGTAAACATTCTTGAGTGAAATACCTACTACAAATATTTCATCCATTTTTATACATTTTTTGTAACATAAAATATATTAAAACAGATACAAAAACAATACAAAATGGAACAAAGCGATAAGACCTGCAATTTATAAGCAAAAATAATTTTATACAAGAATTTTTAAACTTTGTATTTGTATTTCTTTTTTGCGTTGTATACAAAGAGATCCTAATATTAAGACCTTCCGCCAATTTAATAAATGTTATCTTACTAAACCTTTTAATCGACGAAACATTGCATATTGAGTCACGCAACTCAACGCCGCGTTTTGCCTTATTACCAGAACGAGGAAATGAAAATAATTCGTGGCCCCTAATCGAAATCGAACTCACGACCGTCGTGTTTACTACTCACACGCTATGCCGCTTCAACAAATACTAATAAATGTCATTAAGTTCCCATAAATTTAAATAATGATCTACTTTATCAGTAAACAGAGCTTAAAGTAAAATGTCAACTTTTATTACTACAGTTGGTATTTTGTATAAAAGACTGCGGAACGATGGTTGTCGGTTCGATCCCCACTCAAGGAAATGAAATATTTATTTAAATGTATATTTCGATTTCTTCGCTCTGGTGTCGAAGCAAAGCGCGGCGTTGAGTTCAGCCACTCAACATACAATACTTCCAGAATTTTGGGGTAAGTGAGGAATGGAGATGGTAACTTAATACTAGGTTCACTGTTCCTGCCTTGATGTGTATCTCTTTCTTACCAATCACTCCTCCTTTCTTCTCCATACAACGTGACATTAGAGAAATCTATTTTTGCCCTAATGGCATTCTAGAAACGCTGTGATTAAAGAATTGGACTGAATTCAAAATATATTCACGCTGAATCCCATATTTAACAAATTAGGCGAAAGGAACATAGTGCTATGACACTCCGTCCAATTTTATGTTTTAGAATTGACGCTACACTTTGTCACTAAAGCGAGAAAAAAAATCCGCGAGTAGAGATGTAGCCAACAACCGTCGCGCTTACAGTCATACGTTGTGCCACTGTACCACAATGGCCTCACAATTAGTTTTATTTCCAGTAACTTTGTTTTTAAACGTTATTAACCCCTCTTCTTAATTTAAAACTGACACTATCAGTTTACAAAACGTAATGGCATTTAAAATTTTAATTACTATAATAAAATTAAATATCATTAAATTCGTATTATATTTATCTACTTTATCTGTATACAGCTTCTGATGTAAAATGTCAGTTATAATTCAATTATAATTTATGCCCAATTGGGCACAAAGCCGGTGAAACACCTTAACTAAGTAATTATTTAAAATTCGAAGTGACCCAATTGTTTTTATTTAAAATAATTTTTATGTGTTTAAAATTATATTCATTTATAATTTCGTGACGTCAACCGTTACGTCATTTAAAGATTTATTCCTATTTATACATTTTTTGTTCATATTATTATTATGTTGAATGGGGTGAATAGAAAAAACCAATACAATAAAAAAAAACATGCCCTACTACTAGAACATGACAATGACGAAGTGATTAGTGTTCATCTGGTAAGTTCGGGACGCCATAATCGAAAAACAAAACAAATCAGCTTCACGCTGTATCCCGCACACAGCAGGGTAGGCAGAGGGAACCTAGTGCTAAGACACTTCGTTCCCCACTTTCTGCCGAGTTCTAGAGGCATTGCGTATTGAGTGGCAGAACTCAACGATGCTCTTTGCCTCGATACCAGAACGAAGAAATGGAAATATAAATAAATATTCCACTTCCTCGAGTGGGGATCATGCTCACAACCGTTGCGTTACAATCACACCCGTGTACCACTGCGCCACGACGGCCTCAATATGCCATATTCTAATTTCCGGCTCACATTGAAATATTACGTGTTGAGAGATGAAGTTTAACGCCGCAATTCTGTTATTCGTACTACAATTTTATACAAATATTATATTATACAGTAAGAATACAACTTTTAATGGACCTTTTACCAATCAGCAAGATGCGTCGATGCTACATGTTGAATATAAAAACTTTCATATCCTAAAAAGGGGATGGGGGGGGGGATCCCCTGAGATTTAACTTAAAGTTTTTGTATATACGGTTTTGTTTCTTGTCTTCTAAGTCTGTAGATTCATGTATCTATCTCTCATGGGCTTATCACTAATACCACTTCAAAAGAAATTCAAACGTTTGTATTGTCTATATAATATAATTAAAAACATATGTTTTTGTGGGTTCTGGTTTATTGTAGCCTATTTATTTAGGTTTACGTTGCATCCCGTGTATACCACAGTAGGCAGAAGGGACACGGGAACCTAATGTTAAGATACTCCAATGACCGATCCCATTAAGAGACTACCGTTCCCTACTTGTCGGAATCTGCATTGCGGGTATGGTGTAGGAACTCAACGCCGCGCCTTGCCTTTTTTCCCGAAGGAGGATGTGAAAATACAAATTGTTAATAAATTTTTCACTCCACACGCATTGCTTCTAGAATTCAGTAAAAAGTGGGGAACAGAGTGTCTTAACACTAGGTTCATTCTGCCTAGCCTAACGTGTGCGAGATATGATGTAAATCTATTTTTTTAGCATTGTAAAGAAAATAAAATGTAAAACATTTAAATATATTTATAAGCGTTGTAGTTTAATTTAAGATACATTGTACTTGTATAGTGCCACATATATAAATATAAGGAAAAGGAAAAAGAAACGAAAATATAGTCGTATGACGATAGTCAAGAACACCGATAGGAAATCTTATTTTATTTTTTCTTTACATATTGAATAATTATAATATGTAAGAGTAAAACAGTGTCTGTATGTTAACGCGATAGTTGTGGGTTTAATTCTTACTGTAACACCAACATATTATGTTACATATATTTACTTATTTCTCATATATGAAAAAACGCGGCGTTGAATTCCGCCAACACGGATTTTTTTGGATTCGAGAGGAAAGTGGAGGCTGTATGTAAGTGGACCCTCCTTAAGGGTCTTGAAATTGGTTTGATTTACTAAAAATAATAATATTGCAGTTATCGGATCTAATTGGCTTTACTTCGGTCGCCTCTCTAGGTCGCAGTGCTGTTTTCTTCTGCTAGAAACTTGTCTGGATTTGAACCCATACATCTTACCTTCTCGTTTTATTTAGCGAGAGAGGATGTTACTTTATTATTTTAAAATATTCTTTAATTCTTTTAAATTCAATTACAGATTTATTATGCCACCTTTAACGCAATCTAAAAAAAACTAAAATAAGAAAATATTTTTTTTATATATATTATGTACAGACTAAAGGTTTTATACAAAATATATAAAAGAAATGTAATATATAACATTGAATATTTTCATTATGTCGCTCTGGTGTCGAGGCAAAGCGCAGTGTTAAGTTCCGCCACTCAATATGCAATGCCGGATTTGAAACAGAATTCGAAGGTTTCGAAATCCATCTAGTACGATTTCGATTAAAATGTTCAATTATGACCTAATTCAACATTTTAGTTGGGTAATTCTAAGCCTAACTTATATGTAAACATTCACCTCAATCGTTTAGGGGTAACTGGTTAAGGTAGGTTCCAACCATGCATGCTGATTGGCTGGGCGCTAGGCAGGCTTATTAAAATGTTAATTTAAATAAGCTATCACTCTTGACCTAAATTTAAAGATGGTAGGTTCTTATGTATATTTTATTATTTATTAATTGGCTTTGTCCGCTTGAATTAGAAGAATTATATATGGATACATATATTTTAGCGTCATGCTGTATCCCATTGGTGGGGTTTGTCGTGGCGCAGAGACACGAACGTGCGTCTTTTAACGCGACGGTCGCGGGTTCGGTTTGCGCTCGGTGGAATGAAATATATTTAATAATATTTTTAATTTCTCGCTCTAGTAACGAGGTAAAGCACAGCGTCGAGTTCCGCCACTCAACACGCGATACCTACAGTTATTCGGCGGACAGTGGGGAGTGGAAGTGTCTTAATATTAGGTTCCCTCTGCCTACACAGGATATGTGCGGGATACAAAGTAAAGCTTAAATAAAATCTTCTACATACATATGTACTTACAAACAAAGTAGCTGTCTATAGAAAATTAAAATTAAATTAAATCAGCTTCACGCTGTATCCCGCACATAGCAGGGTAGGCAGAGATTAGTGTTAAGACACTCCGTTCCCCACTTTCTGCCGTATTCTGGAGCCATTGCGTTTTGAATGGCAGAACTCAACGCCGCGTTTTGCCTCGACACCAGAGACACCATTCTGAATGTGTTAATGTCAAAACATAGAGTAATTAAGTTCGATTTTAGATCAATGAATGATACTCACATAATAAGAATAAGAAAAAAAATACATACCATCAATAGCTGAACTGAACTGAATAGAAAAAGTATTTTTATTAGAATAAAAATATTTAATGATTCTCGCTGTATAATTCGCCAGTTTTCCTTTAATTTAAATTTCAATCTTTTTTCCTTCAATTCAACCTTCTCACAAGGCCTAATAAACCATGAATTCATCACAAAACCTATATAATAGGGCTGATCTAGTGTTAAGAAACTCTGTTCTCTACTTCGACCAATTACAAGACTTGCATGGGAAGTTAACGCAGTAATTGGTCTTTATTTATTCATTACCCTGAGTAGGATATAGGAATCAAAATAAAAACCATAAATATCATCCAAACATTGTCCGTTGTCCAACTGCTGCATGATACCCTCATATTTCCTGATGTCTGAAGATCAAAAATTCTCCAAGCAGAATTTTTCGAGAAATTGCGTGTTAAGTGAACTTCATCTTACTCATCATTACCCTGAACAGGTATCGATCGTACAACCACCGTCGCAACAGGCAGACGTCGTTGTCCAAAGATAAAAGAGAATACGCATTAATTCGATTTAGATGCGTAATGTCAAAAGGTGATTGGCCGGTCAAGAGAATCAGGTTTTGCGTATATACTCGTATGTAGCTTCAAGTCTCAAATGCGTGGAGTGGCCTTAAAAGATAAAATATGTTACTTCTCTACTAACCAGGTCACTGCTATAATGATAATGTAAAAGGTACAATCTATTTGACTAACAGATTTGGATTTGGCAAATCTTATCTATCTATGAAGGACAGATAAACGAATGTCTCTAGTAAACTCACAGTTATTTATGGGTCGGAGAACAGTCATGGTGCAGAGACACAAGTGCGTGATTGTAAAAGCGACACGTTGTTGGTTCGATTTCCACTTGAGGAAATGGAATATTCATAATTTTCATTTTCTCGCCGAAGCGTGTTAGTGTATTAGTACTAGGCTCCTTCTACCTATCCGACTAAATACGGAATACAACGTAAAGCGAAGTTTGAGTGAAATTTGAAAATTGAGTGGTGTAAAGTGGGGGACAGAATATCTCAACACTAGATTTCTTCTGAATACTCTTAGTATATTTGCTGTAATACAAAAAATATATATTACATAATCTATTAAATAATACCTTACCCACCATTTCTTAACATTCATATTGCCATAAAATCATACGGAGCCCTCAATTAAAAAATTAGACACGCGCCTGGACGCAATCGTTAATTTAAGTAATAAAAAAATGATGTACATCTATAACAAATTGTACCTTCGTAATAAAAAAAGAATAAAATTTCACATAATTGTTACTTTTGAACCCTACTTAGAATGTTACATCACTCCTAGTGAATGGAAATAATAATTATGGGTTAATATATATAATTTTTTTTATAAGCTTCACGCTGTATTCCGCAAACACCAGGGTAGGCGGAGAAGCTAGTGTTAAGACACTCCGTTCCCCACTTTCTGCCGAATTTTGGAGGATTGCGTGTTGATTGGCGGAACTCAATGCCGCGCTTTGCCTCGACGCCAGAGCGAAGAAATGTATAAAAAAAATATTTCATTTGCTCGAGTGGGGATCGAACTCACCACCGTCGCGTTACACTGCCTTACACTTCTTTACCTTTTGTGCAGGATAAAGCGTAAAGCAATGCTATAAAATATTTATCTACCGTGTGCGACTGTAAATGCGACAGTCCTGTAGGGTTTGATTCCCAATTGGGGTAATGTCATATTTAATTTCTTCAGTTCCTTGCTATGGTAGGTAACGAGGTAAATCGCGGCGTTGAGTTCCGCCACACAACACACAATGCTTCAAGAATTCGTCGCAAAGGATGTCAAAGTTCAAGTGTCTTAATGGGAACGATGTATCTTAAAAAATCAGCTTCACGCTTTATCTTTCCCGCTTTCTTTATTCCCTCTGCCTATCAGTGTGTAGACGCAAAGATAAATTAAAAAAAATAGACATTTTTTTTCATTAAAAAAATATCAGTTATGCCTTCCTTCTTCTGTTGTTCTGCCTGTACCGTCTCATAAGCATATAATAAATATTTCAGTTTGTAATAACAATAATATTACATACATGTGTGACGAAATCTTTAGTTACATCTGTATTAAGCAACCTGGGTCAAGATCGTGAAACCAAAAGTAGTCTTTTAGTAAATATCAATCAGTAATGGGTATTTGGAAATCAAAAGTTATTAAATATAACATAAAAGGACGTTAAAGGTCTATTTCTTTAAAATATTATGGTAACACTTAGGCCATCGAGGCCAAGCGTGACAACGTTTGATTTCAAATGCGGTGGTTTTGGGTTAGATTTCCATTTAGGGAATATTTGAAATGACTTGTGACCAGAGCGAGGACATCAAAATAATACATTCCTTACAACTGTCATTTACTGTCAGACGCTTTCCTTCTGCGTCACGACAAAATATAAATAGTTATATGTGTAATTTACTCGATATAATAATATTTCTTAATATTATAATTATATATAACTGACAGATGAATGCCACCTCAGTCTACTCGTAACTTTTGATTACTTTGACTTCATGCCCATAATATTTGGTTAAATATACTCGTATATGTTGCATACTTACAAATCAGTAAAAACATAGGCTAGTGAAATTAATCTGCATCACTTTTTTAAAAACAGTGTTTTTCCTTCACGCTCTGTCTCGTATCAACCCTGCCAGTTGAGGAAATCCACTGTTAAGACACTTACCACCCATATTTCGAGACTTTCGTTTGCAGAACTTAACGCGCGAGATACGAGAGGGAGAGTTAATAAAAAGTGAAATAAAAAAGAACAACATAATTAATAATTTTATAAAAAAATTATTGTTTAATTTTTTTTCAGGTTAGCAATGATTCGATAACTGCAAACACAAAATGGTCCACTTAACTATCACACAATCATCCCAAATCAAGAAGGAGGACGGCTTAGCTAATTTAATCGGACATTTCGGGAAGTG
>DWGR01002451.1:0-13678 GCA_018247715.1 Heliconius burneyi
GGTATGGAAAAAAATCGTGAAATGAAAAAAAAATCCTACGTCCAAACTGTTGAGGCATCTTGATAAATTTTTTTAGCTCCGGGTTTGAAATATTTTACCCTATATGCAGTTTCAGTAAAAGAAGCGCAGCCTCTTCTTATGTGTATGTATGTAATCAATTTATGTAAAAGAATTTAAGAATAAGAAAAGAAAAGAATGTGTATAATATTATTTTTTCTTCGCTTGTATAGCTCGATTCTGACTGTACATACTCTCAGTAAGGCTACATTTAATATTTGTAAAGCAAGCCTCAATAAATCCTAAAATCAAATAAGCCTTTCCCTCGACTGAAGTTCGTCAAGGATTTGAGATTTGTCGTTCTCAATAGATATTTGCGATCATTTTGGTTATAATTTAATATAAAGAAAAGTCTTTTCTGACGACTATAAGACCATTTTAAATGAAATGTAATACAAATAATTTATTTGTTATATAAAAAAGTTCTTCTTTATGTCACTCTATGTTTCTAAAATGTACAGGGATATCTTTATAAAGAGAATCAACTTTAACTTTAAAATTTCGCCTCATTATTATCGAAGAAAGTGAATTTTTATTCGTTAATTTAACAGTATAAACGAGGTAATTATATTACTTTTGACAAAACTGTTAAGTAATTGTAACTTATCCTAATTTAAAAAAAACAGCCTAATGAAGTTTAATTGTTTATACTTCCAAAGATAGGCCCTGAGAAGGATACAGCTGGTATTTAAATTATTTGGCAATTTTTGGAAGTCTACTTAGTCTTAAACAATATATTATGTTGTAAGAAAGACTTAACTGTAGCAAATATTATAATTTCTTTAACTTTTATAATCAAACCGTAAGCCGTATTATGAAGTTATACAAATAATTCACATTGTCACATTTGTGCGGGACTCGAACCTCGGTTTGCGACCGTCGAACGGATTGAGTTTTAAAAAGCCGACGGCACGCGGTGTTCCCAGGCGGTCACCCATCCAAGTACTGACCGCGCCCGATGTTGCTTAGCTTCGGTGATTGGACGAGAAACGGTGTGTTCAACGTGGTATGGACTTAGTAGTAGTGCAAGTCTAGGCAATATAAAACATCATTATATTAGAAACTGGTACAGCTTTCATCAATTTAATCAAAAATACAACATCAATTTAGTACAACAAGTATTCTAAGAAATTTCAGTCAAAAATTTGATTATAATTATTTCAGTGACAGAAAATATATTCAATGTATTATTGTTATAAAATATTTAATAATTTAATCTTTGTAAACCTATCTATATGTTTCAAAATTCCAAGTAAGAGTGTTAAAGATAGCGTTAATACGTTTTAATGTTGATATTTCTTCATCATTGTAAGACACCAGAGCGTAAGTACATATTTCATCAGCTCGGTTCCCTTTACGATCTCAACGCTATTACAGTATGATAAGCGGCAAATGAGCTCGCAAATGCAAATGTTTTTATTACGCACATCACCGCATATTAATAGTCGGAAACATTTTGTCCGGTTTTTGTTTTAAAATATGAAAATTTTAATTTATATTAAAATATACATTTTATTATATGTCCCTATATAAATGTATATTGAACACACATAAATAAATTTTCCATATCATTTTCAACACTGAGCTTATAGTAAGGTTGTCCCTAAACTTAAAAAAAAATCTAGGGAATATTTGGATTTTTAAAATGTATTTGAAATTTTCAGTACACCTATTTTCAAACATCAATAAATATAAAATCAAAACATAAAACAGAAAACGATACATGAACGTAAGAAACACAAGATCGTTACTGAAGTGGTTTTTCGTTTACTGTAATAAAACCCGCATGTCGGACACAGGACGCGCCTCCACCGCGTGCAGCCGCCATGAAGCTGAATTGATGGCTCTCTCCATCGCATGTGAAATGGCCCTTCGAAACGAGCAACCTTTAGTCACTGGCAGAAAATCACGTATGATTAACTATAACTTATGTGGTAAATCATAAATTAGTTGATTTACAAGACCTAATGTCGAAATTGTACGTAATTTTATTTTCGCTGTATTCTGCATGAAGAGAGGGAACTTTGTATGAAGACACTCCACTTTCCACTTTCCACCTAATTCTGGAGGACCCACAACCTGTCGCGTTAGCACGCCTGTACCCCAGCGCCACGACTGGCTTCTAACAATTTTGTTACCATACTCAGTATTGTTAAAAATATGATTGTATATTAATATCGTTACAAAAACAAAAACGTACAATAACTCTTAACAAACAAAAATATTAATTTAATATCATACCGCTACAAAGTGATATATTTTTTATGAAAAAAGCTATCTATTGTGCATCTGTCAATATTCCTTTCTAGCATTACATATACGGCGGCAATCGTTCGATTGTAAGTCATAAATACATCACTTTGTTAGTTTCATAAAGAACGACAATCGGTAGACAAATCCGTTTACATCGCGCGACCGACGACGCCGCGAATAAAACGTATTACAAGATAAAATTGAGGGACATTTGAAAATCCTATTGCCATTTTGTACAATCTTTAAATGACTTGAAATTTAAGTGTGATAAAAGATAGATAGAAATAATTTTTATGGATATCACTATTAGTGATCTCTTTCAGGTAACCTTAAGCATAAACTTTCAAGAATACTACAGGTACGCTTGAAAGATTATGTAGGATCCCGTAGTAGTGCATAAAAATAGTCAATAAAAGATAACTTTTTTCTTTTTTTTCAGCTTCACACTGTATTCCGTATAACAGGATAGGCAGAAGGAACCTGGGAACCTATTCATAAGATACTTCAGTCTCACACTTTCCGTCGAATTCTAAAGACGTTATGTGTTGAGTAGCGGAACTTGGCGTTGCCTCTTTCCGTTACCAGAGCGAGGAAAACAAAATATTAAATATTTTATTTCCTTGAGCGGGAATCGAATCCATAACCTGTCGCGTTTATAGTCACACGTTTGTTCCCCTGCGCCTCGACTGGCCTTAGTATACTAACATATATATTACGAGCTTTGCCAAGAGTATCATGTACGTGAGTCCACTGAATGCACTAATACGTGCTACGTGACGCAGCAACATAAGCATTTAAATTCAATTGAATACAACGATATTATTTACTGTTCTAAAATTCAACCATATATTATACTCGTAGAGCAATATACGAACCCAAATACGCTCTATATTTCATATGTGGCTCTATCTTAAATATCCAAGGTTCCATCTAAAGCACAAGTTTTCCTTTAAACTTCTGTTGCTGCATTTTCTTTATTTGGCCATTGGTAAAACTCCACATCTTTTTATACCAATATATTTTTTATGTTTGTAACATGAATATTGCGTTAAGCGAATAATAAATCAGCTTCACGCTGTATCCCGAACACAGCAGGGTTCGCCGAATTCTGGACGCATTACGTGTTGAGGGGCGGAACTCAATGCCGCTCTCTACCATTACACCATATCGAAGAAATGGAAATATAAATGTAAATAAATATATAATTTCTTCGACTGGGGATCGAACCCAGGACCAGCGGCTTACAGTCTCACTTTGTGTCCCTGCGCCACGACTAACCTAAACGAATATATTTTCACAATATTCGTTTAACGCAACAGTTACTCTCACTCATAATTTAATTTAATTTGATTTCTGTTGTTTATTTAGCCTCACGTTGTATGTGGCTCTGTCATATTCTTCATACCTTGGTATTTACCTAAATTGGTACACTCAACGCCACACTTAACTTTCACTGAATGAAGAAATGAATATAATTTATTGCCTCGAGTATACTATAATATATTATTTCGAAATAATTGGAAAGAAATAAAGAGAAAATAAAAATAGATTATGATGTTATTACTCTTAAAAACAAATGGAACTTTTTGTTTCATCTACAGAAATATTTAACTCTAGCCTACATTATATTTAAAACGTCCTGTCACCTGCGTCGTAATACCACTGAAGTAATTTTCATGTTATATGTTAAAAATGTATGACTCCTGTGATTGTCTGCGATAGAGATTCTCAAGCTATTCATAAATTTGAACAAAGAATCAGTATTTTTTAGGTTACCTAAGTAATTACTTGAACAATTAAACTAACCTGAATCGTATCTAGTTGAAACTTACCGTCTCTAAAACGGAAGAGAAGTACTACAGAATGAGGTCTGTGGTACTTCTGGTACCTTTGCTGGTACTGGTAACTTTGCCTCAGGTTGAGTTACCACTGTTTGTGTAAAGTTTTGTGACGCTTTCCAAATCTTTTTCTTGTTTTCTTTTCAAATATCTTAAAGTTTTCTTACCGAGCCATTACAGTAAAACTGGAATCTAATAACTTTTATTTTGACAAGTCATTTTCAGTTGAAATCACATCATCTTTCTTATAAAATCGAAAAGATAACATGCGAGAAGACGATGTTATTTTAATAAAAGGTCTCAATACAATGAATCTGGAGAACTTATTAAATGTCAAAAAAAAAGTATTTATATTATATAACAGAACCACACTTATGAATCTAAAATGTTCTTAAAGCACTCACGAGCAACCACTCCATCAAAGTCACAGCAAACTGGTATTTAAACTTGGTCGATCAAAACTTTATCAATCACCAATCAAGTCCGGCGACACTTTGGCCTCTGTTTGTCAACTAATAGGCATAACTTGAAAACATAATATTGGATCCTGCCTGTATACTCGTATGTCGAACAAGAGCTAAATACTCATATTTCGAGTTCAGTCGTGGTGGAAGTTTGGGTGACTCTGTTCGTGTGCCTGCGCGATAGGTTCGATTCCCACTAGAGGAAATGAATATACAATTAACTTCCATCTACCCTGCTGAGCGCGGGATACAGTGTGACGTTAAAAAAAGATTCAAAAATTTTTAAACCACAAATATTTAGGGCCGTGAGCGATAAAGTCCTTTACCTTGTTGGAATCAAATGGAAGTTCAGGATATATCTTTGTGATACTCAAGCCTCGGCTAAGCATTGTCAAGATAACAACGGTCTGTTGAGCACAGAACCTCTATACAATATGAGCGCCAGGGCGTTACGATAAGATGGACCGTTCATACATCTGACCTGGAAGATTTAGTACGATTTTAGATTTTTATATGGGTAGACCATATTTGTATAAAAATAGAATAAAACATAAAAATATTATTGCATCAGCTTCACGCTGTATCCCGCACACAGCAGGGTAGGCAGATTGGACCTAGTGTTAAGACACTCCGTTCCCCACTTTCTGCCGAATTATCGAGGCATTGCGTCTTGAATCTTCGAGTGGGGATTGAACCCACAACCGTCACACCTTTGAATATTACTTGCATGTTGTACATTAAAATATTTATAAATATACCATCTTCACGCTGTGCTGTGTGTGCCTGCACATCTTATAGTAATATTATATTATATAACTAGGTATATAACTAAAATAGGTAATTTATGAATCACATCTTACATATATATATTTTAAATAAAAAATATATATATTTATATTAAATATAAGATAGATTATATGTATCTGACCGTACCGAACGTACCGTGACAAATATGCACTTTACTTAAAAATTTCAAAGAATTAGATAAATCTTGGAACACGTAATATACCTATCTCATCATAAGCCCATACATTTCCATACTAAATAAAAAAAATATTTTAAAGTTTTTTAATTTTATTGCTAAGAAAAGGTAAATAGTTATTAAATCTCGTTATCTGTTTAGCCGTCTCGATAAGATGACGTTAGCGCAGTAGCTGATGGCCCTCCCCAGGGTCTTCGTGCGTAAGTATGGTCAGAGATGTAATGGTGTCAGTCAATACCAATCTACGCTCCGTGGAACGAAGCCATACTTTATTGCTAACATTAAATTGTACGTAAATATTATATTACGTTGGTATTTTGTTTGCTTCTGTAATATATTATTACCATCTTATTATCAGCAGATATCTTTTATATTATTGTAGAAACAAAAAGAATATATTGGTAGTTGAAAGATGGGAAAAAGTAGAACATAGATAGAGATAGGCTTAGTTATCTTGTTTTACTTTTTTCTTACATTACGTTTGATTCTTGTACGTATTTTAAACATAATTAAATATCAATTAAACTACTGCTTTATAAAATCTCTCAACGATTTATTAAATTCGTTGTGTTCTGCCACTCAACACGCAATGCCTCCAGAGTTCAGCAGAAAACGGGGAACGGAGTGTCTTAACACTAGGTTCCCTTTACCTACTCTGCTGTGTGCATGACACAGCGTGAAGCAGATTTATTAAATTTTAAATCATTAAAACTAGAAATATGTAGAATATCTACAAAGTAAACTAAAATAGTAAACAGCTGAATCTAACATTATGATTACAATTTAAATTATAATTTTTTTAATCTGTATTGTAACATAGTTGTTTTGTCCACAAAGTCATAAATTAGTAATGTTTAGTGGTAGCGCGGCTATCGCGGTAATCAACTGTACAAAGTCCTTTAAATACTAATTAGACTCATAATGTTTATAGCTTTACCGAGCGGAATAAAACCCTCTCTGCGATGTACTCGTATATATTTACATAGTACAATTATAACATTTAGTTAAATATCTGCTGTTCGCTTTCAAAGTTGACGACTATAAGTGCAATGTACCTACCTATATTGAAACTGTTGCTTAAGACAACATATGTTTATAGCTTCACAGAGGTGAGACAGAGGGAACTTGGGAACCTTGGATTACATAACTTCCGTTCCCTACTTTCCGCCAAATTTAGTTGCTTTGCCTCGTTAACAGATTGTAATTAATGTACTTAACGTAATTACGATTGTATATAGTACCATAATATACCTCGGTAATTATACAGACGTATAATTTATAACATACATAAGACACAATCTGTGCTATATGTGATGGTCTCGGATATTGGAATATTGAAATCAAATCAGCTGAATCCCTTTGACGAAGTTTGTATATGATTAAATTATTGCCCGAGGACGGGAAATTCATAATTAATATTTAACTAAATAGCCGCGTGTTCTGTTTCTAGAAGTTTCTCCAACAGATGGATAGCTAATTAATTACATACACCGAACAAATTATAAACAATGAATTGATATAATTTTATTGGTTTAATATTTACGAGAACATCATAACTCTAAAGTCCCTTCTTTAATAAAGAAAACAACACAAAAATATTTTTTAAAATTCCATACAAGTTCCTGAGACCAACGCTTTCAACAAAACAAACTCAGCGTTCTAATATAAAGTATATACATATGTAGTTAAATTAAAAATTATAATTAAATTATCATTTGTTTTGTTTTCAAAACTAGTTTCAGTATATAAAACTTGATAAATTTAAATAAAGAGGATATTCTTTAATGTCAACTATTGTGTCAATTTAAATTTAGATACTAATAATAAGTATACAATAAGGCTTCAACTATATATTCCTTGATAATATACCATATAGAAATACGACTCCTGCAAAATCATTGCTGCCAATTCTATTAAGCAGTATTTTTTATTATTATCATATTTTCTACATTTATTGTCTTAAACCCTGTTTACATTCATCGTCTCTCACAAAAAAAAACAAAAAAAAACATACAAAATAAACATAGTGGGATTTTTAAAAACACATTCCTTTTCATCCTTTGGTACAATTTGAAAAGCTGTAAAATAAATAATATACCGTAAATAATAGCGAAGTACTCATAAAGTTCAAAGCATTTCTTGCGTTAAAATACGACTTTATGTGGTAGTGCACTCTCGGGAAGGCATAAACTTGTCTTAATACCAAAAAATCCTTTCCAGTTGCTTTAAGAACACCAAGATAGGTTAAAATTGTATTAGATTAATAAAGATCTAATATTGTAGGGAAGCTAAGTTTTTTTAGCTATGCTGTATCTTGCACACAGCAGGGTAAGTAGAAGGAACCTAGCGTTAAGGAACTCAAAATATCAATAAATATAATTTATGCCTCCGAATGGACATCGAACCGACATCCTACGCGATACAATCACACGCCTGTGCCGCTGCGGCACGATGGCCACAATCGCAATTGATACACCGCATGACATCCTTATTCTAACTGCACAAAGCGACATTCCGCAAGTTATGATTTATTTAGTTTACACAGGCTGCGCTCAGTAGTAAGTTTCTCAGAAGTTCTGAAGTTTGTTGTGATTATATCGAATAGCAGTAGAGTGAAATTTAATGTACAACACACTTTATTTAAGTTATTATGAAAACGTAACTCGAGGCCAGTCGTAGCTCTATTTAAAATTTTCATTTCTTTTTGTTTATGGAAAAGGCAAATCAAACGAGTATACGGGTCACCTGATCGTAAGTGATCACTGCAGCCCGTGAAGGTAGACGCGCTTTTTGAAGGTACCCATGTAGTATCGACCTGGAAACACTGTTGCAGGTACGCTACTTCACGGTTTTCGGTTTTTTTGCGGAGTTCCACCTAGACCGCACAGAAGTGGAGTGCCACGTATTCGGGTGATGTGGATGGTATTTTAGTTTGTGAAGTACTGTGCGGTTAGAAAATTCGGCGGTAGGTACAGGTCAAATCATTCTACAGAATACTCTCCAATTCTTCTTTCGCTCTGGTAGTAGACACATAGTGCACGTTGAGTTCCACCACTGAAAACAGATTCCTTCAGAATTCAGCGCAAAAAAGAAGTGCCTTAACACGCCTTCTGCCTTCCCTGCTACTGAAAGAAACTTATTTTTAAAATTTTAGCTGACTTAGTTTGATGTTCCAAAGCTTTTATTTCTGTTGGCAATGCGAAATAACGTCACGCAGAACAACTTTTACTAAAGCGACATTTCACTATTACTTAAAGTTATTATGGATCTTTATAAAATTATCAAGTTTTATTTCTTGTTCTCAATGAAAAAAAGCTAGACATGCTTAAGAACTTTTGTTAATACGGAAACATTTCAGTAGTTTCTATAATTTAGTTCAACTATGGAATTTCTTCATCAGATTAGATTAGATTGTTTTGTCGATGAAAAACTCTTACCATCCTCGACAAGTTTTGCTACATGAATAAATTATTATTATATAGTTACTACTGTGGTTCTCATTGAGTATTTATCAGTGAGGTAGTGTTCAGACGTCCCAGTCTTCAATATCACTACTATTATTTTTTCATCACCCTGAATGATTTTGTCGTAAATGTGCTGCAGCCTTTTTTAACTTTTTATTAAAAAAAATGAGGATATACCTGTATTTTTTCATTAAACAATTAATGAAAAAATACAGATATACCATATTGCATACATTTGACAATCGAACGCATGCCGAGTATAATATTATAAAGCAAATTTAAATTTCATTAATATATCTTGGGCGTAACTACATCACAAAAGAAAACCAGGACAATTTGCCAAAAGTAACGCCACAAGAAATATTAAACATTTATAATACAACTTTGGTGTCCCAAAAACTTAGTCTTATTTCCCCTAAACTTCGCTCTATTTGATATTCATATGGCGTAAAGAGCCAAATAGTTTCGCTGATAATGTGTAGTTATACGACAAAACTTTAGGCCTTTTTTACGAATAGTTTTACATATTTCTACTTATTTCCGGTTTCCCTCACATGATATTGATAAATCATTCCAAAATAACATGTTTCATTTAACGTAATGACGATGTGACTGTAACGCGACGGTTGTAGGTTCGATCCCCATTCGAGGAAGTGAAACATTTATTTACGTTTATATTTCCATTTCTACGCTCTGCTGTCGAGGCAGAGCGCGGCGTTGAGGTCTTCCACTCAACACGCAATGCCTCCAGAATTCGGCAGAAAGTAGATAACGGAGTGTCTTAAAACTTGGTTCCCTCTGCCTACCCTGCTGTGTGCGGTATAATCAGTGTGAAGCTGATTTTTTTTTATGTATTTTTTTGTTAATATAATAATAATAAAATATTTTGTATGAAGTATTTTTATTCTTGTCTTTCTCCTTATCTATTTTATTGTTTAATATTTAGCCTGCATTCCCGCCTCCCCATAGAACAGTGGCGTCGTAATACTCAATTCATCCGAGGTTTAATTTCGGGCTCTGTCTGCAAAGACGCGATGCCATTGGAGTCCACGATATTAATATTATTTTCTGTCGTTATGCTCTTGGCGTAGTTATTAAGATCACCTTTCTATAGAAATCAAATCTAATTTATTTGTAAAAGAAATATGTTTGCTCCAAATCCATAAATAATCTTTATTACAAAGTAATGAAATAAATCTATGTTGTACCGATATTGTCATTCCTATTACTTGTAGTAGAAGTGATAAAAGTGTTCTTTTGTTCTGTTTTACTGTTTGAGACTACTACAACTAGACTTTAGCACGCTTCGGGAACTTAACTATATTTTTCTAGAGGTATTTCTTAGAGGTTTTAGTTTAAAAAGCTTATTTAAGGTGAGGCACCGTTTACCGAGAACAAATTCTGCAGTTGGTAGTTGTAGAACTAAAGTATTATAAGGAGATGTCTTGTTGTTATAGCTAGTATTTCTAAGAAGGTCTTGTCTTGAAAATTGCTTACCAGTGCAGTACCTGTACTACTATATGTTGTTCTTGTTTCTATATAGATGTTTTGTTCTTATGAATGACTTTATGTATAACTTGTTCTGCTACTAATAAAGAAAATTACTTTTGAAGCTAGAGAAAAAATATATGAAATCGTTTCAATACATACATAGATGCTTATAACATTTATGATTCGATTTTTCAGTTAGGATTTTACTCAATTTAAAAGAATTTTAATTCATTTCTAACATACGTCAACGTCAGCCGATTAAATAGGTAAAATGATATATGAAGTTAACGTGCCCAAGTAAAATGGAACTGGACGTTAGCCTGGAATTTAAATGCAGAATAAATATTACTGTCGGAAGTAATATTGTTAAAACTAAAATATTCTCGTTTTATTTCGTCTTATACTTATAGAGATTTAAATAAAAAAGTCAGTGAGACTTTAAATTATACTAGCATCTCTCTCTCGGCTTTGCCTGTTAAATCTCTCATGAAAGGAAACACTCATGTTTTTATATGTAGATACATACTGGCATAATAAAGCCATCATGGCACAGTGGTCTGATTGTAAGGCTGCTTGAAGTTTTGATGCCTATAATTATACAAAAAGTGCGTTGTGTTTAAGTCATTCATTACGCAATGTTATCTATATCGATAGCGATAAATAAAAAAAGATTAGCTTAGAGAGAGAAGCGATTAAAATATAGATTTTTATGTTGTATGCTGACTGTAAAACAAATTTACATATCTATGACAAATATTAAGATACAGAAGTCATCTAAAAATTATAAACCTCCATTACCCATATCACAGCTAGCCACCCATTCACATAAGCCACGAACAAATCAACAATATTACCAGTAGAATTGATACATTTCACAAGTTAGCCTACAAAAGAGAAATTCTTAAATATAATACTAAAAGAATATGTGAGTACATGTGGGTAGCCATGTCATGATGAAGACTTGTTCCCATGAGGATATGTGAAGACAATTAAACTTAAACTGCTTACTGCAAGGTATCAGAGTTAATTTTAAAATGAGGCCAATCGTGGCGCAGGGGTACAAGCGAGTGACCAGAGTGAACAAACGAATTATTTAATATTTTCTTTTTCTTGAGGCCAGTCGTGGCGCAGGTGCTGTACAAATCGACTGGTCTACTACGTGAGTTGGAATACAACGTGAAGCTGATTTTGGTTTATTTAATTTTCATTGCCTTGCCCTGGTAGCGATCGCTTGACTCGAGAATGCCTCCAGAACTCGTCAGAAAGGGTGGAATAGTATCTTAACATACACAGAGTGTTTCCTCTGCCTATCCTGCTAAATGTGGGATATAAATTAAAAAAATAGTAAAAAATAATACACAGACAAAATGCTTTCTACAAAAAGAATATTGAACTTGTTATAGTTACTAAAAATTACAATAAAAGTATAATAAAAATACTTTTGCTAAAATCTATTGAATTATTACTTTTCATATTGGACGGTGTTCATTTTTTATATGAAAAATGTTAAGCTAAAATTAGTTCTACATAAAAAATCTTATAATTATATTACATTACAAATTAAATGTCAATATTTAATTCCCATTATTTGCTACGCCTTAAATATTTACTTTATTTAGAAAACGTAGAAAAGGGACCTCGCGGGATTTCCCCAGAGCACCAAATTCGCTAAAGTATTTGCACTAGCAAAAAGTTACGTTTCTGCAGATAAAACTTCACCGCCCGAACAATAGATAAATTTGTGCTATTATACTCGTACTTTAATAAGCATTTATATTGAAAAAATGCTCATAAAACGGTTTTTTTTTTTTCAAATATAATTATTCTCGGCTAGCGACGACTTCAAAGAATGTACAATGATACCTCCTTTTGGAAAAATAAATCTCAATAAAAACTAAATGCGGAAAGTAAATAAAATAATCTCAGCATTATTTGAACAATTACTGAAGATACCTATTGATTTTCCTTTACAAAAATTTATAATTGATATTTAAAGAACTGCACCAAAATAATGTTTGTGGCGAATTGATTATCTTTATTACCTTTTAAATGGTAAGCATACATTCTATGTACCTAAAATGCATATGTATGTATATACAGATAACATATAAATAAATATGTAATATGAAGTTTCTTATTTTCTTTTCACAAAATTTTATTTTAGCATATACATATAGCGATCCAAACGCGGCTCCTCCAGCTTAAGATAATTGTTATGTTATATCCAAATTATACAAAATGTTTACATATGTATTTTGATTCACAAGCTATAGGCTGCAAAGTTTCATCCGTATCTGTACAGCAGTTTTTGCTTGTAACTGTAACACACATCCATTTATAAAAACTTTCTCATTATTATTTTCATTATTTCCCCCTTATATTGGTTACAGTTCTGAGATCTTTCCGGGGAAAATGAAGCCAACCAAGGCCTGCTGATTTGATTAAAAATATAAAATTTATTCTATTGATATCATTAAAGTATATAGTATTTACTATCCTGCAGTAGGATTACATAATAAGTAGATAAGTAAGAGAATTCAACAGAACGTCAATGCATTCGCTTTTCACCCAATACTCGATAATAGAGAGCGGCAGACGCATTGTCAGACTTTGTAAGACAAAGAGTTGATTGGGACAATGAAGTACGTTGAAACACATGCATCTGTAGATATGTGAGCACTATTAAATATTTAGTTTCTTAGATTTAACTTGTAAATAAATAAATATTATAATAATAGATCTTTTACCTAAGTTTACCTAAGTTCAAAATTATGAAATCAGCTGTATGTGCACACTGTATCCCGCAAACGGTAGGGTGGGTTTTAGGTAATCTTATGTTAAGACACTCCTTTTCCATTCGAAATTAAAGATATTAATTTCAAATACCGAGATTGGTTTTTTTATATAAATTTAATTGCTGTGAACAATTAAACTAAATTAACTTAATTAAACAAACATACAACTAATTACTAAGTATATTTCGTCAGTAAGATATTATAGCTAACCAGGCTTGTAAAAATAGGATATACAAGACATGCCGCTTAAAAGAACTCCTCCGGCTACTCCGCAGACATCTATTTCGAATGATCCTTCATCCAAGTCTCGACAACTGAAGGTTCCGGGACCAAA
>DWGR01002452.1:0-13673 GCA_018247715.1 Heliconius burneyi
TGTAGAGTTATAATACCTCGGGAATAATTTCCGCAGCTGCAACATAGATGGCGTTGTACTACTTTAGATCGCGCTTTCGTTACGTTCTGCCCGATAGCATAAGTTCGGACGCGACCAATATGTTTGCTCAGAGAGAACCTAGATTATACGTCTAAATAATTTTTTTGGTGCAGTCTACTCGTTAGTAATGACTGTATATTTAATTGAAAAAGTTTAAATGTAAATTTTTAATCAAATATTTACAGTCAAACGTTTATGTAAAAAAAATATTTTGTCTCATAAATGTAAAATTAAAAATAAAATAAAGGCCCGAGAGGCCAGTCTCAGCGTAGGGGCACTTGCGTGCGACTGGTTGTGGATTCGATTCCCATTCCTGAAATATTTTATATTTTTGTATTAAGTAATTGTATATTAAATAATATGTTATTTATGGCATTAATGCTGTTAGCCTTAGTGGCTTTTACAGCGACACCGGTTGGTTAGGGAAGAGGGTGCTCATTCCCTGAAAATAGTGCGCCGATGAGTTTTGCTTTTTAACACGCAATGTCTCCAGAATTCAGCAAATCTTGAAAATGCAAGTGTTTCAGTATGTGTCATTTCCAAGTTCCCTCTACCTATTAATTTAATTTTAAGCAAAACAACCCTCACCAGGTGCATTCAAAATATCCGGTTGAGGCTCCGAAGTTTTGCTATCAGAAGAAGGTTTGATAGTGTACGCTACGACATATCTCCTGCAGTCATCGCTCAGCTCCAGCATATCGCCCGGGGGGTGCTTCTGCGGGTGGGACCTGCGACGTCTGGCGCATACTACGAGCACCACTCCCGCGGCCAGGACCGTCGCCAGTGCCGCTGAGAGCACGACGCCCAGGGTTATACTGCTCATTGATGATTTGCCTTCTGTTTAGAAATTATGTTTAATAATTTTTTAAAGTATGTAGTTTTTAATAGTATGTAAAATAGTAAAAAACTAAATGTCTTAACACTAGAGCGCCTCTGCCTTTCTATAAGTCAGCTATATGCGGGTTACAAAAAAAGAAATAAATCTATAGATCGTAATCAAAAATTAACAGATAAGACGGTTTTTACTTTCATATATTTAATAAAAATAAAAAAAAACAATATTATATCTATTACACAAAAAAGTTATTACTTCATAAAAAAACTAATACCTAAATTACCAAATCTAGAACAAGCTATTCAATTAGTTAAATCTCACGGGACAACACGCGACCTTTCATTACAGCATTCTGTTTACATAAAAGAAAACCTAGTTACATGTTTTAGCAGCATACCGGTTCTCTTAGCGGCGTCGTTGAAGGCAATATTTTCAAGTAGAGTCCTCTCAGATTCTCCCTTGAGGTTCTTTGCATAGATGAGTAGATTAAACGTCGCCCCTTCCACGTCCCCCGCCGATAGCTGGTTCAGATCTAATTTGAAGACTGCTAAACCGTCTGAAAGGGGAATGCTTATGTATATACGTGTTATTTTATATTATAAATAATAAGGTGAGGCTCAAATGTGCGAATGTAAATACGATATTATAATATCATTCGGTAAAATGAGGCGTTGAACTCCGCTACTCAACACGCAATGCCTCGAGAATTTACAGGAAAGTGGGGAACGGTATCTAAATAGGTATCATTGACAACATTTAGACGCTGTATCCACTGTGTCATCATCAGAGGGAGATAAAAATGTTATAATTATTTTAAAAAATTGAAATCTTTAGAATAACTTAGTAAGCGATATCGCTTAAAGATATGACATCAATTTATTTAAGAATATTTATATTATTTTTTTTCTTTAAAAAAGGCTTCAATCTACGATGACATAGTCACAATGAAAACCAGAGGCAAAAGGAAAAAAACTTATACATAGTGTAAAAAAGCAAGTTTGTTTTTATTATTGGCTTGCAATTCCTGAAAATGAAAGTTTAGAATTTCAAAGTTTTTATTAGTTTCTTAATTCAGTAATTTTTCTGTTCAATTTAAACCCGCTACCTTTCTGTCTAAAATAAATAACAAACATTAAAGAAGTAAGTAAAGAAGATAATAAACTAAAATGTAAAATCATCCATAATATAATGTTAAAGTAACCGCTTTGTTAAGATATTGAATTCAAGTAACATATTTGTTCAGAATAAAGCTAGAACACCAGCATCCAGTCTTCATTAATTTAAACGTTTCACGATGCGAACTCCGGAGGGTATCCATTCGTCTTAATCGTGAGATGCATTTTAATGTAAACGCTGACTTTTAGTTCTAAATGAATATTCCTTAACCGTCTAGCGTTTTTTTATATAAGTAAGAGAGCTGACGCCGTTGCAAATCTTGGAAAAGCTAGAAAATTTGCTTTTATACTCGTTGGTTAAGGGTTCTAATATCTTCAGGAGAAAAACTTTAATTTAAATTAGATAAGACTGAAACAAGGGAGTGAAAATAACGGTTTAAGCCTGAATGCGAGTAAGATTTGTCTTATGTTTTGTCTGGTTCTAGTATTTCAAAGAAATGTAGATATAAGAACAGATTAATGGAGATGTATATTTGGGTGTTCAGTAGAGATGAAAGATACCAAATTGATGCGGAAAGGTGCATTGCTGCCGATAACAAGATTAACGGTATCTTAGCTGCATAGATGAGATGGCAAAACGTCATCACAGCTGCACGTTTGACCGTACACAATGTAGTGTTGGTACCGACGCTCTAATATGACAGCGAAATGTGGAATTAAAAAAAGAATAAAAGATAGACCAATGCTGTTTCGGGTGGTTTCGTAGAATATCCCGAGTTAGTTTAGGTGGTCGAATCTGCAACAAAAAGATATATAGAATGGAAGTACTAGCGAGGATGTTACTGTGAGAATGAAGAAGTGCTCGTGCTGTGAGAATGATGAAGAAATGAACGTGCTCGGTTTCTTTGGGCACGTCGAATAAATCATTGATGAAAGAATGGCAAAAAAGATTTATGGAGGAAAAGTGAGCGCTTAACGCTCACTTTTCATAAGATCAGAGGCATAAGGAGACCTTGGTTGACCTTCGAGAACTTAAAAATACTGGAGAAAGGGCACGTAAAAAACATTAGGACGCTACTGAAGGTATGTATGAAGAGTTTGATAATGGTGGACGAGGCGAAACAGGTATGCAGAGACCGTAGCATTTGGCGTTCGGTTCTCTCTGACTACTCCGCTAGGGTACAGCGTGAAGCTAGTGGTTTAGCTTTAGATTCTGTCTATTGTCTCTTTAATTTACTTTTAATACTATTTAAATATGCAAATGAGAATTACCGTTATGTCATAATAAATGTAAAAAGTAATTTTTTACAGTAATGAAACATTAGTAGGATGAAGTAAAATATTTCCATATCATTAAGGTATTTGAATCAACGTTTCACTTAAACATTTTATATAGCAGCACCGATATTTTGAGCTGTGTGAACAAAATAACTCGTTACAACATTGCGTGCTGCATGTAAATGATCGAAATATTACTTTTCGTCAGTGAGGTTTTAATTTATACAATTTGTGGTAAAAAATGTAAATAGTGGTGTTTGTGCTGCATTCTGGTTTATTTATTTAACATCTGAATGAATATCGCTTTGAAGACAAATTCGTGTATTTTTTTAGGTTCTTTTGTTTATTTATTCTGTGAGCAAGTCGTTTGAAAAATGTCACAAATATATTTCATTTACTTCTTTATGTTAAGCAAAGTAAAACTAGAGGTGAAGAAATTTATTTTTAGTAAAATTTTGCTTGGAAAATTCAAATCTTCTGTCCTAATCATAAGAATATATTGCAATTTATTGCTGTATGTTTGGAATTTTATTGCTAAAACAAAATCATGGTGTTTACTACAGGTAGTATTATAATTTTATTTATATTGACAAAATAATTTAAAAAATATAACATTTAACGTTTATCCATGACATAAATATTGAAAGAAAACTAACGATAAACAAATAAGATATAAACTTACCAGATTCGTTAACACTAGTATTAAACTTGGTCTTGCTCGTCACCGGATCGAGAGCTTCCAAGACGAATGATTGGGGAAGTCCACCGTCGTATCCGGACACACATCTAATGATAAGCCAGCTGACACCCTCAGAGCTGTTAGTACCGGCCTGGAGCGAACAATTGCGTGGTGGAGCTGGACGAGCTGAGCAAAGAATATTTGATCAAGCTATTGTTACATCTAGAGTTGAATGTAGAATGAGAGTTAGATATATTTGTGTAAATCTTTTTACTTTTTTGAAGGACCAATATTTCGTATCAGCTTGTCTACCTTTCTACTAATCAACGAAAACTATACAGGTATAGTTTTTTTACCCCTTAATAATATGATGATTTTATTTTCACCGATTTTTTCTAAATATATATGTAATTTTATTTTTATAATAAAATAACACACACTTGTATTAATTACATAACGTAAAAGTCTATACTATTATAAATAAAATAAACATTTTTTTCGCTTTTGCGCAACAACCAACAAGAGTTGCTGGATTGAAGTAATTAATGAAAACGCTGACATTTTGCAGTTTCGCATCGAACTGGTAAGCTCCTATTAGTAAATTGTTATACAGATTATAAAAAGCTATAAATTTATTCGCTTTTACCGGCTAGTGGCTTTATATAATCTAACTTTTAGATTAGACTATTAGTCCCTAATACATATTTAGTGATATTATTTTAGTTTTCTTTTTATTTCTTCTCTATTTTTAAATTTTTTACTATTTATACCTAAGAGATATTTAAGACTTATGGATATTTGTAGTGAACTATAAAAATCTTGAAAAGAAATACTTTTAGTCTCTTAAATAAAACAATTTGATCTGTTGCCAGAAAATAAAACCATAGCAATTTATTGAAATAAATACAATGATAATAATTATACCACACATTTTATTTTAACAGCATATTGTATGAAAGAAGAAAGCTTCTGCCTTAATTTGCTACTTTTATATATTCAATCTTCTTTTGGCATTAATCAGAATAATAGCAAAGGTAAAAATATTTTATCATACCGCCTACTAGTATTTGTTAACCGACTTCTGTAAGAAAAGGAGGTTATCAATTCGACTGTTTTTTCTATATGTTTGTTACCTCAGAACTATTGACTGGGTGGACCGATTTGGATGATATTTTTTTATTTGAAAGGTAGTGCTTACTATGATATTGTAGTAAGGTAGTTGTAGTTGTAGCTTAGTAATATGTAGTAAGGTGTAGGTAGGTAAGGCTATGTAGTAAGGTCGTTGTAGCCTTAGCTTGACACCGACTTCAAAATCATAAGATCTTTGTAAAATTATTTTGTTACTTTTTAGTTCGTTGTTAGAAGTCGGTTTTTCTTTTTGTTAAAAATTAATTAATTTTTTTTTCAGCTTCACGCTGTCCATATGTAGCCGCTCCCAACTTTCGTCTAGATTCTGAAGGAATGGCCGAACTCAACGCCGCGCTTTTTCCCGACACCAGAGCGAAGAAATTAAAATATTAGATATTTCATTTCCTCAAGTGGGATTGGAATCCACAACCAGTCACGTTCACAGTCACACGCTTGTGCCCCTGTGCCACGACTGGCCTCATTAGTATTTGTGTAGAATATTAAATGTAATATATAATAAATATTAAATGTATAGAAAATCTGTATTAATACAAGTGTGAGGCCAGTCGCGGCGAAGGGGCACAAAGTGTGAATTTGAGAAGTCCCCACTCGAGGAAATGAAATAGTTATTTAAATTTATATTTTCGAGTCCAAGTGCGGCGTTAAGTTTCATCACTCAACAGGTTCTTTCTTCCTCCTTTAGGTTCCTTCTGTTTACCCTGCTATGTGCGGGCTAAAGTGTAAAGCTGAATTTTGATTTTTTTTAAACGAAAGTCAGAAATAATTCTAGGGAAGATTTTCCGTCGGTTCCAATAGTAGGTTTCGTCATGGCTGCAATTTAGTTTCGTTCAATCCAATTTAACGGTGCTCACCTTAAAATAAACGTTTCGTTTGACCTTAATTACTGACATTTAGTTTATGGTTTAAACTATGAAACTTGTAATCAATATTCCATAGAGTCTATCAGAGTCGTTCGGAAAAGGTGGAAAATAATATGAGGTTTAATTAAAATATGCGAAATAAGTATTTTAAATGGCGAAAACTCAGCTCCACGCTGTTGCCCGCACGCGGTAGGATAGGCAGAAAGAAATTAGTGTTAAGACACTCTATATGTTGTGATATTTCACTCCAATAGGGAAAAAATCAGGTAGGTATTTTCTTCCTAATTAATAAAAACTTACAATTTTATGAGCATAATCTGAAAAAAAAATCAAACTGAAATTCGACATTCCTACTAAGAAATTTGTTAAAGAAATGTAAACATTTCTTGTTTGTCTTCAACGGGATTCCATCATCAGAATCTAACCACACTCTCAACAAGCTATCCTTGTAGAGTATCCAATAATAAGGGTCTATACCTAATGAAAATTTAAAACTTATAAGATTTTCGTATGGAACACATTATCAGAAATGGAGCAAATTAAAATAGGACCACACGGGTAGCATTAGCTTTCAAATTAAAAAGAATCATCAAAATCAGTTCACTCTGTTAAAAAACCTGAGGTAACACAAACATAAAAAATATTACAGTCAAAACTCCTCCTTTTACAGAAGTCGGATAAAAATAATAACAAATAAAATAATCTGTCAATTTTTATAAAAAAAAAAACGAATTTTAAATTTTAAAATCCCAATTTGCCTCATGTCGTTATACATAATTTCATATCCCAAGCGAATGAAGTATGTACGTTCTAAGGCTTCCCTTTCACAGAGCAGAGGGTGCTTTGCAAGATGCCTTACAATTTAATCATTTTAATCTCTTACCCTCAAGGGGTTAAATTAATTTACACATAACATACGTCAAAATTAAAATTAAATACACAACTACGTCAAGGCTTGAACTATGGTGTGGCGACATTTGTAGTGGTGTTTAACTTATAAGATAACATTATAAATAGAATAAACAAAATGCTGTATGGCGCGGCGTTGAGTTCTGCCACTCAACATGCAATGCCGATAGAATTCGGCAGAAAGTGGGGATTAGTAACAACAAAAGCTTATTATACTACCAGTATTTTTATTTTACCCGGTATCCCGCATAAGATCAGATAAGCAGAGAGAATCTGGGAACCTAAACTGGTTATTAATTAGGTATAGATATACTTAAGTACAAGATCTAGATTACAACTATTTTTCATATATTGTCTTTAGAATATTTATATTGCTTTAGCAAACAAACACGAGTACACTAGTATATTTGTATCAGTGTCATATAATTCTTGGTTATTAAATATTGTGGTTCGAACGCCCCGTTGCACCTCGTGGTTAACTCATATTTCTTCGTGCAGCTGCGTCATGGCGATATTTTCAATGGTATGGCAGTTATGTATGTGCTGTGCTTAGCAATAAGTTTTTTTTTCATCTTCCCTCTGTATCCCACATATAGCAAGGTAAGGCAGGATCCTGGAAGCATTAGGTGTAGAGTGGTGGCATTTAACGCTGCGATTAGACTTGCTACCATAACGAAGATATTAAATAGAGAGAGAGAGAATATTCTCTGAGAATATTATCTTTGAAGTCGTCGTTTAGGTCGTCGTCGTTGAACCAATCCCCTAATTTCCTACAATTTTTTGATATTAACTGACTTTTTATTAATTTTATCTTAACGTACATTTTAATTGTGGACGTAGACTGCGAAAATATTGTATCTAATAAGACTAATGTTGTATTCATAAATGGTTCTAATATATAAAAATAATTGCGTGCAAATACGACCATTTCTACACTACTATGGCGTCAAATACATTTTTTTTATGGTAAAAGCATGGCAAACGAGCGTACGGGTCACCTGATAGTATGTAATCACCGCTGCCCAAGACACCGCGTAACACCAGAGGAGCTACTGGTGCGTTGCCAGTTTTTGGGGTGGCTGGGCCCCGGAGCCCGGCATTAGATAATGCGAAACGCAGTGGCATAAAGCCACTACTTCACGCCGGTTATATACGAGTATACGTGAATTTAAATATAATAAATACGTGAATTTTAATATTCTTTTATTTCTTAAAGAATTCTACTAATTTATAGGTCAACCTTTTTTTAGTATAAAATGTTACGCTAAAACAGAATACTCAATAGACAGTATAATGTGACATGTTATTTGAATATTGAAGAATTGAAATGAAGCTGTGTAATATAGGTCGGTCATTTTAAGGAGACGACCACTAGGCAGAGGAAGCCCTCTACAGTCTAGAGCCTCTACATGGGGTACAGCGTTAAATTAAAAAATAAAATAAGTAAATAAATATATTTAAATCTGTATTTCACGCAAAAATAAAAGCAAAGTCGATGTTTCTACTTATTTATATCTTCTTACATTATGAAACGATTAACTTAACTTAACTTAGCTTTATGCTTTATCCCTAGCGGGGTAAGGCCTAGCATGCTCTTCGGGGGGTCCTCATGCTTTTTACTTGAACTTCCTCCAGAATCTTTGTACTTATACTTCCTCCAGAATCATTGTCTTTATACTGTATTTTCGAAGGTCATCCACCCCCCCCCACCCCCCCATCTCTCTTACCACACACTTTTCCATCATAAATCTTTTTTGTCATTCTTCCACCACTCGGCATGCCCAAACAAGCTAAACACGTTTTTCTTCATTCTCACCGTGACATCCTCGCTTGTACATGCATTTCTATGTATCTCTTCTGTACCAACACTGCATTGTGTACGGCCAAACGCGCAGCTGTGCTGACGGTTCGTCATCTTATCAATGCAGCTAAGGCCCCGTTAACCCTGTTACCGGCAGCAATACGCCTTTCCACATCTATCTCGTATCTTCTATCTCTACTGAATATATTTCCAAAATATATCACCTTATTCCCTTGTTCTAATATCTTATCATTCACACTAACATTGCATTCCTCTCTTCATTTTTTTCAAATACCAGAACCTTTGTCTTACTCACATTAGATTTAAACCATTGTTTTCGCACCCTTCTTTCAGAGTGGTGACCAATGCCTGCAACTCGCATTCTGATGATGCAATAAGCACTACACCATCTGCGTACAGCAGGCAATTCACATTCTTTGTTTTAACTCTTTAAAAATTGTAGTTAATATAACTAAGTAAACAAAATAATATTTCATTAATTATTTTGCTGAAGACATAAATAAATCAGGAGAGGGCCCTTACCGTGTCAATAATAGGTAGCTAGCAAGTGTCAAAGGTCAAATGGCAGTGACAGCTCCGAATTACGTACCTAAGACAAGTCTATTAGAGGCTTACAGTCGTTGAAAGTACGATGAATGACTAAAAATATTCATTTTTCGTTTCTTGTCATATGAAAATTGTATTTTTTTATAAATGCTTAGCTTTGAACTATATGAAGGAGTAAGTCAAAAACAGAGTGACGTGTAAGAAATACACCCAGACACCGTGTCTCCGACCGTCTAATTAGTTTATTAGACTTTGTATGTAGAGTGACGGAACTGGACGCCGCGGTTTATCTATTGTTATACCATAGTGGAAATAAAAATAGTCAAAACTATAATCATTCTCATGAGAATCAAACTCACAGTCATCGTATCATACTGCGAGGATGCCCTCATTTTATATTAAAAATTAAAATTTTATACAGAAATTGTAAAAAATATTGGCAATCATAAAACGTAGGTAGGGTTTATAATGTCGGTTTCGTAATAATTATAATAGCGTCCATACAATCGGTGTTTACCGCCGCGCCCTAATACTTCGATAGAACGATAAGAAACTAGCTAATCGATACTGAAATGTACCCACGTGGTGGTGAGCACCTGGAAGTTTTCACTGTGACCTATAATAATATAATGGAGAATCACGTTCTAGTTGGTGGATTTATTCAATAGCATTTAATGGTAGTTGTATTGTTCTATTTGCTAGGGGATCTATAATATATTCACAATTTTTACGGTATCTGTAGAAGTTTTCGATACTTACTATCGAACAAACATCTCAATATAGTTTAATATTTTTTATTTGACAGTAAAGTTTTTGTAATATTATAGCGAAAAAACCCGCACACAGCAGCGTAGGCAGTGAGAACCTAGTGTTAAGACACTTTCCCCACTTTATGCCGAATTCTGGAAGCATTGCGTGTTGAGTGGCAGAATTTAACACAACGCTTGGCCTCGACACCAGAGCGAATAAATGGAAATGTAAATGTAAGTGAATATTTCACTTCATCGGGTGGGGATCGAACCCACTACCGTCGCGTTATATTCACACCTTATACCGCTGCGCCACGATGGCTTCATAAAGGCTAAATAATATAAAAAAATACTTACATGCTGGCACTATTTGAAATACACAAGGTTCGAGCTGCCTGCCAACAGAATTAGCTCCTCTACAGCTCAGTGCTCCATAGTCTCTTTCACTTGCTGGTTTGTAACTCAACTCGCTGGTGCTGCCGTTTGCGGTACCTATTATTTATAATATAAAAAAAATATTGAGGTGTCTTTAAAATATATATAGGCAAATGGTAGATAGGATAGACAATACTAAGACAATCGTTCCCCACTTTACGTGGAAGTGTCGAAGCATTGTCTTTTTGCCTTGGTGTCCAAGCGAAAGAAAGGGAAAGTATTAATAAATAATAAGTCTTTTCCTCGAGTGGGGATCGTACCTACAGCCTACGCGTTACAGTTACAACCTTGTAACATGTGCCTTAAGTATATACTTTACCTTCACTTGTTTAAGTATCACATTCTATCACATAGAATGTTGATTTTTCACATTAATTATAGGCATTGTGTATAGATAACAAAATTTACGAACTCATCTTGTCATACTAAACATGCTTATTTTAAGTATGAATATACAAATGAGTCGAAATCGAACCCGTAGTGGATTCGTAGCACGCTACGAAATGTTGTTAATATCTTTTAAGTAGGTTTCGATGAAGTGTAACTTCGTATAATTCATGCTTGTCTTATGAAAATTTCAATTTTAGTTAAATTGAATTAATTATAACTGCTATTGAAACAGTAATAAAGCTGCTTAAATTAGTATAGTGGCTTTATACTAATTTAAAGTGTCGGTTTTAAATGGTCTAACTATAGTTATTGTATTATTATTATATTTTCAGCTTCACGCTGTATCCCGCACACAGCGGGGTAGGCAGAGGGTACGTTTTGTTAACGTTCCCTCTGCCTACCCTGCTTTGTGGCAGACACTCCGTTGTCCATTTTTCGTCGAATCAATTTGATAGCATTGTTGAGTGGCGTAACTTAATGCCACGCTTTGTCTCGGACCCCAGACAGAAGAAATTAAAATATAAAATAATTAATTTCTTTCAGTGGGAATTAAGCTTACAACCCGTCGCGTTCACAGTCACGCTTTGTGCCCCTGCGCCACGACTGGCCTCATATTATTCAATATTTGTATCTTTTACGAAAGCGTTTAATCATTAAAAGGATAAAGTTGTTTTCAAATTTACATAAATTTACGTAAAATTTCAAATTAATTTATTATTTTCTGTGTAATTTCTGATAGCAATAGTTGACTTATAGATTAGAATTAGTTACACCGCATTGTTATATACCCGCGATATTCGAGTAGTTCCACTACACGGTACAAGCACAACGTTCCAGTTAAACATAGTTTCAAATATTATTATTATTATGTTTCTCTTCATAATTCACGGGTTCAAAAGAACCCGGTCCTTTGGAAGGCTTGCGTTGGGACACAGGTCCAACACGTAGAAGCCCCTTAGAGAATATACAAGTGTTTTACTGTGACGTATCAGCCGGGATTCATCTCTGGGTAACCACAGGTAATTGCCCAGAGATAGTCGCTGGTTAATACGTAGGAACTATGGAAAATGTGGAAATCTAAACTAGGACTATGGAATGGAATTTGGATGGGCTGGCTACTAGGCTATTGAATAAGATTAACGGACGTCCGCCCTTACAATAGTCTCAAATTGAATGGTTGGTGGACGGTGACTCGCCTCCCACTAGAGGGGCCCACACAAAGTGGCGTAGTGCCTCGGGCGCAACATCGGCGTGGTTGGCTAAGGGTGTAGAGAGGTGTGCACCGGTTTCACCATCACGAGGAGCTCGTGAGCGGGTTTCCCCACTATTACGCAGATTAAGCACTTTGACCCTCTCGAGCATATAGCTCTTGCGCTCCACTCTGCCGGCCAGTAAAGGCAAGCCAGAGGTGAGGGATAGATTACAATTCCCCTCCGGAGGACTCAGGTCCATGGGGTCGCCACTCCCCAAGAGCTTTCCATAAGCTGCCCTGCGGGCTTATTATTATTATATTGATGATAATGTAATTATTTAAGGCTCCACATACATCTGACTAATAAATATACATCTAGCTTAAACAATATTCAAAACTAATTTATTATAGATTACATAAGTACAATATATAAAAGAACAAACGTACAAAACATTAAATATGAAAACTCGCATACATTAACAACATACTAACACAAATGCAGCTCAGACCACAATGAAAAGCAATTAAAAGTTCCAAGATCAGGTCTTAGTTTTCATAAATTATGAGAAGTGACCCTATTTATCCAGTTGTTTCCTTTCCACAGCAAACAAGTATTGCAGTAAAGTGGGCCACGTATGCATTTTGTTCGAAATAATTTATCACTATCTCTAAACTTGAGTTGGCAGTCATTCAAAAAACCTAAGTCTTACAGCCAGTTCTCATTGGGCGTACAGTGTAACTTATTAATTCTCCATTTAATTTCAGATCACGCGTCACGTGTCCCACCTACGTCTATATCTAGTCTTTAGAACTATTTGATTTACTTGAATCCCAAAGTCACTTTTGATTTTGTTGTTCTTACGTGCTTGTTTGTGTAAGGCTACGGTCTTGTGACGTGACGTAACAGAACTAACATTTTACTCAAACGGCTCGTATTTACAATGAAAATAGAGAAGTAACGTAAAAATAATACGTTATTTATTTAAGTAAGTGATGAAGGTATTAAAAATACACAAAAAAAATAAAAATAAATATTTCTGTATCCTCTCTTTATATGTATCTACGATGTGCTGCTTCAGCTATTTTTTCATAACATTAGTAAATAATAGTAGATTTTTTATTACAATATTGGATTATAAATTACGTATTTGAAAAACATTACTTTTTATAATGCTTAAGCTTCAACGTTAAAATTTATATAAATATATTACTTACCAAATTTTGTCGGCGAAACATCGAGACTTTCACCACTATTGTTGAACTGCCAAAAGAAAGTGACATCGGGTGGATTTGCCGTAACCGAGCATCGAACACGTAAAGCTTCTTCCAATTGCGCACCCAAAACTTGCGGCGACGTGTGCATACACACCGGCGCATCTATTAGAAAAAAAATATAAGTGCAATAAAATAATTCGATAGATTGTATAGTCCATATTTATAAGCTACTCTCAAGTCTGAGAACGATCTGGAGATGCTGTTATAATTCTTAATTTACATAGCCGTGTGTTCCTGGCTTGGAATAGTATTACCCTGGTACTGGTGGTGTCGTAAGAGGCGACTAAAGTACGAGTGGGAGAGTCACGCCGCCAGAAATGGCGACACGCATGGGCAGACTCGACCGGATAATTACCACCCCCGGCATTTAAAACCGGCG
>DWGR01002453.1:0-13670 GCA_018247715.1 Heliconius burneyi
CTATCTTTACAACAAGATCATAGTAGTTAAATCTGAATGCTAAACATATCTCATTATTGAATCTAAGCTGTCGTACTTAGAAGGCTTTATTTAATACCAACGTGCAAGGCTTAAGGTTCGCCACGTGTATGGAGAAAAATATTTTTCTTAATTGCCTGTAAACACGACCGGTTCTGATTTCACTCGGAAGAACGAAATATTTTGCTACGGTAACGAGGCAAAGCGCGGCGTTGAATTAAGCCACTTAAGCTAGAGCTAGATGCGGGATATAGCGTGAATCCTCATATTCTCTTAAGTATATTTATAATAACTGTATATAATAAGTGTGCCGTCAAATTTCGCCACTTATCACTCAGTGTCTCAAAAATTCGGCAAAATTTATGCGGGATACAGCGTGAAACTAAAAAAATGTCTACTTTTGTGGGATAGGCTTAGAATACAATACTTAAGTAAGTATTGAATTCAAAATGATTATGTAAAATATGAAATACCACAAACTATTCGTCGATTCATAAGTGCTCGTTTTAAAAATCTTTATTTAAAAAATAAACATTTTAAAATTTGAATTGGCCATTATGTTGTGATAGCTATATTGTATGTCTTTACCTAGATTATCGTGGCCTATTGTGGTTGACTAGATGGTTTTCTAGAAGTTCACCGAGGCCCAGGCCCAGGGGCAGGGGCAGGGACAGAGGTAGCGGTGGGGGACGCGCGTCACTGATTCAATCATTGAACAATTGCCGCTTCGGAATCTGCGCGGGCGCAGCTATGCAATATGGAGGCATTTTGCGAACTATATAAAAAAAAATCAGCTTTACACTTTATCCCGCACACGGCAGGGTAGACAGAGGAAACATGTTCGGCAGAAAGTGTTAAGACAATCCATTCCTCATTTTCTGCCGAATTCTGAAGGCATTGCGTGTTGAGTGGCAGAACTCAACGCCGCACTTTGCCTCGACACCAGAGCGAAGAAATATAAATATAAACGTTAATAAATATTTCACTTCCTCAAGTGGAAATCGAACCCACAACCGTTGCGTTACAGTCACACCTTGTGCCGCTGCGCTACGACAGCGTCATATTGTTATATTTTTTATATTTGAACTATCCCCCCTTTTTATTGCCTTTAAAGCTTAAAGAGTATTTTAAAGCACATTTACAAATCTATTTAATAAAATAGGTATATGATTTTAATTGTAAAAGTCGCGTCATCTTAACTTAATAGGCATTAAAATGTGAAAACTTTGCTTGATCTCAGAAATTATTCTTCCAATAAGTCTACATATTGAGAAAGGACATAGACAAAGGACACCACCAAAACCATGTACAACTTTCTTATATGTATTTTTTTAAACTGTATATACAGATATAATATATCTGACACATATTATTATATTAAATATAATACTATAAACGCGACAGGTTGTGAATTCGATTCTCACTAGAGGAAATTATATATTTTAATATTTTCATTGGCTCGGTCATTTAACAAGGCAAAAGCGCAGCGTTGAGTTCCACCAGTCTACACGTAATGCCTCGAGAATTCGGAAGAAAGTGGAGAACGGAAGTATCTTAATGGGAACTGGGTGTCTTAACATTAGGTTCCCAGGTTCCCTCTGTCTTTCCTACAACAGCGTGAACTAAAAAAAATATTATAAAATGAAGACAGTTCTTGTAACAGTGTTTTAGAGCCCCTCACGTTTCTCGCATTACAAGAGAACACGTGAGTTGGGACTTGGGCGGTGGTTCGCTCAAGTACTTCTGAATGGTTTATGTGGTCATTATAGTACCTTGGGTTATTTATTTTTCAAATAAATAAGAATTAGTAGAAGAAATGTTTATTCCGTTTTAATTTAAATCATTTTCCCAAAAACGCTAATAAGATCCATTTTCTGTCCATTTGGAAATAAGCGTGCTGGGTAATACAACTCTTTCATCACAGCATGTTAAATAAAATCTTGAAGAAATATTAAAATTACATACTTCGAATGATAAATTTAAAATATATATGTAATTTTAATATTTCACGCTCAATATTGCTGAAAGCCGTCCCCAAATGATTCTCGTGCGGTCGTCAGGACCGTCTGTACACGTGAGGACGACATGAGACCATTATTTCGGCTTTTTACTTTCAGCTTGTTAACATTACTCACGCTGATCTAAATGAATTGAAAGGAACCAATTTTTAATGGCGTTTAAGATTATCTTAATTTCTTTTTCCTTCTCTCATTATCGGTATATACAAAAAATACGTGAAGTTCTTCAAAATAAAACAAAATTGCATTCTTATAGGATCACTCTGCTGTTCGTTTGTTTATCTGTCCGTCTGTCTAGATATTTTTTTTTTTACGATCGCGTAGAGGTATCAGTTTTAAGATAATATTAAATAACCAATTCTGCAGTTTTTCTATTTTTTTAGTAACTTGTATATCACAGAAAAATACCCATAATATTAATTTGTGTATAGTATATTTTCAAAGTTAACTCCGTCAAATTTTATAAGTTATACCTCCCATCAACCTGCAAGGAAATTGATATGGGACCCTTTGATGGGGTCGATGAGCCCTTTTAGGATTTGGCCGCTTTTTCAGCCTTACGCCTTCACCACCTCTATAGAAGTGATGGGCACAAAGATTTTAGTGTTATTAATACATTGTACTTTTTTTACCCATAAATTCTAGAGAAAAGTCATAGTTACATAGTATAGTGTATGTTAACTAATATTTACTAAATTTGCTTGTTGGGTGCTGACAAGAGAAACTTGTTGTATTTAATAATGCACTTTATCTTCTTGGCTCTTATGCACCCTTGAGTACCTTAAGTAATAATGAAAAGGCGAAAAGATTGAACGTAGCAGAATATAAGCTCCACGCCTCTTAAAAACCGTCCAAGAGTGGGTCGTCCGCCCAACTTTGATTTTAAATATGTTAAGTCTAAATGTGGAACAGCACTTTAAAAATGTTAAAAATACTGAACATAATAATGAATTAAACTATGCAATTTAATCATCTATGAAACACTAAAATCCGCAGCGTCTTCTGACCTTAAATTGAATGTGTAAAGATTCATGGTTGTAATCGTGACAGATCGTGGGTTCGATACCCACTCGCAATAAAATAATTATTATTTTCATTTCCTCGCTCTCGTGATAAGGCATAGCATGGCGTTGAGTTCCGCCACTCAAAGCCTCAAGACTTTGGGAGAAGTGGAGAACAGGACAGTCTTAATAGGGATCACAATGTCTAACCCTAGATTTCCATGATCTCTCTGGATACAGTTGGAAACTAAAAATATATTTACTAACCAGAACCAAAGAGGGCTTACGTTGCACGCAACGGAACGTCTATCTGACTATCCATTACCAAAAACATGGTTTCAATTTAATCCAGTAGCTCCTAAAGATAACCGCGTTCAACCAAGCGGACATTTCAGCTTTATAATACTAATTATAGACAACTCGTTTGTGAGGTGGTCGGTGCATTCAGTATCCATGAAGACATTATGGAATAACCCTTGACATTTCGTATCATACCTGCTAAAGGATATCAATCATTAACCCCGTCTTAACACGTACCGACTCTTTGTTTGTTCTTTCAATACATTGATTTATATTTAATATGTTTTTTTAGAAATAACGTCGTCTTTAAAGAGATAAAAATTTAAAGGTGGGAATGATGCAGGCCGTCGTGACGCAGTGGCAGCGGCATTCCCACTCGGGGAAAAGATTAATTTCCTCAATCTAGTTTGCAAACAAAGCGCGGCGTTGATTTCCGCCGTTCAACAGGCAATGTCTCGAAAATTGAGAGATTGAGTGTCTTAATAATTTGTTGTTTTTGCCTACATACAGCTTGAAGCTTAATAACATTTTTATGTGATTTTTATAACTATGAATATTTAATGTTGTAAGTAGTATGACCATTGATTAGATATGACACATCAAATTTAGACATTATCAGTGGATAGGATTGCCGCCATGGTAGAGTCCCCTAAAAACTTGGACTCGAATCTACTACCCTCGTCTTAGTAGACAAAGTTACTAATCGCAACCAACAGGATATATCCCATTTCCTACTTCAGACTTCAGCTTGATTCATAGTTCTTTTCCTAGAACGTCGAGGTCGAGTGATCGTTGAAATGCGTTGTATTATTCTCTATAAGTTAATTGTTGTAAGTTGAATGTGTTGGTAGTTTAATGGTAAATGTCATTTATTTGTCATACAATTACAATTTAGGTTTTTCCACTTTTTACTTAATTATTTTCCGCGTTTCTTTGCAAAAAAAGCAAAAAGACCTTAGTGACAGCTACTTGTCCTCCCCTTTTTTGTCATATTAGAGATAGTGTCTGCAGGAAGGCAGAATCCAATAGTAATCGCATCTGCGGTCAACCACTACTACCACTTTCACTAAAATATCTATACACTGAACAGTATTTAGAAGAGCCCATCTCAGCGGAGTTACAAAACTGCAAATCTGGCACAAGGATGAAGGTGGTCGCGCTCCGTGCACGCTGACCGGTCACTCGGCACTGATAACTACATTGTACACTAACGATTAACCGATGTAACTATATGAATATTATAAAACCATAAAATTTTACATAACATTCGGAAAAATATATATATTTAAAATATATGTTTAGAAAACGTATAAAACGTACCGGCCAGCGGGATTAGATCTCGCGCCTCTTGGAAGCCGTTCAAACGCTCTAACCACTAAGTCTACGTTCTCATTAGGCTATCTCAAAATGATTATAGCCTTGTAATTTATATATATTGTTACCATATCCGTAGGAAGATTTTTACAATTTTCCCCTACTTAAAGAGAATCGCTATAAATTGTCATTAGGCAAGAGGATTATTAGGGAATGCTATGTATTAAATAGTTGACTTTTTGAGTTAATTATTAGTGTAATTAGGCAATTTATAGATTTTTGAATAAAGTTGTACCAACTTGTATATTAATATTGATATCTTAATTTCAATTTTTACTTTCTTTTAATTTGGCAAGCGTATTATGAAAATGTGAAAAAAAATAAAAAAAAATAAAGGCAGAACTCAACGCCGCGCTTTACCTCGTCACCAGAGCGAAGAAATGGAAATATAAACGTAAATAAATATTTAACCTCCTCGAGTGGCAATCGATCCCACAACCGCCGCGTTATAGTCACACTCTTGTGCCGCTGCGCCACGACAACCTCCAAAAAAAATATTTACTAATATTCTTAATTATAATTTAGAAATATTTTAATTTTATTTCTATAACAAAATAAATTGATGAATTACGGTTTGGTTATTGCTTAAGTTATTTAAACCGAAAAATTGTTGTCATGTAAGGCGTCCTGGGCAGAATTAAATGTTTTTAATTAAAAATAATAAAAATCTTCCATCTGTTTAGACAAAGTTTGGTCAAACTTCAGCGTTGTGTTCCGCCTTCTAACGAAACCCAATCTATCTATCTTAATTAACATAAAACGGAGAAAGTTGTAAAATACCACTAGATTCTCTGGATTTTTACAATATTCTATTAAACTATATCCACGCATACGCAACTAGGACTACCATAAGACAAACAGCATTCTACAAAACAAATATATAAAATTAAAAATAAATAATTTTAACGTCAATTAAATCTAATTATCATTTCAGCGTGCGGTGTTATACCTCATAGACAATGGACAATCAAAGTGAACAGTGAGGTCATATGTTTGATCGATATTAAGTAAGCCTATTGAATTAATACGTCAGTAATCCTCGCTCGGCCTTGTCATATTTATGTTTTGAATTTTATATCTATTGATTAATATTTCGTTATCAGCCTTGAAAGAAAATGTGTGGTGCAGTGAGATCAGGAGTGGGAGTGTAAGCGTGATGGTTGCAGGTTCAATCCCCGTTAAGGGGAATGATCATATTGGGGATAATTTTGTATAGTCTGTTTATATAAATTACACCGTGGAGTGCCGCTTTTTATTATTGGAAGGGCAGCTTGGAACTAAGTGGCTAACTTTCTATTGACTGTTTCCGCAATAGATGGAGAAACCTTCACCTACAAAGTGTACGGCGGTCCGCGTACCATGAGAGTGTGTCACCTTTATTAATATATAACGATCTACTGGCATATAGGAACTTGAAGATATTCAATTAAATTATTTTATAAACTACCTATAAAATTAAATATGCCTTTTGAAGTAAACTGTTTCTTTTCATCAAATACTTGTAAATTTCACTATGTAAAAATAATATATATTATAATTTTACTTCACGGTTATTTGCATTTTCCATTGTAGGTAAAATGGAGAAAACAGAAATTACTTTTCATTCTCCGCCCTCATTCGTGACAAATTCGTAATACATTAAAAACGTTTTTTGGCTTCATACTCCCACATATAGCAGACTAAATAGATAAACGAAGTCTTTGTTACGACCGAGGAGTCCTCCCTGATGTTGTGAAACTTTTATCAAAGCGTGGAAAAAAAATAATTCTCCGGGGTGGGAATCGAACTCGTAGCCGGTAAAGTCGGACGCTATCCTACTGCGTTACGACGGCTCCAATTACACGTGTCATTACATACACTGATAGAGTACCTCTTTGTGCGATATAAAAATATACTACCTAACACATAAATTATAGTCATTAAGAAAATTCGTGTATGCAGATACACTTAAAATAATACTTATTTTAATGTTTATCTGAACACAATACTAAGACAACCAATTTTAGAAGATATTGCGTGTTAGGAGGCGACAGTTCAAACATATTTAGAAATATACAAATATGAATGTAGCCGGAGTCGAACCCACGCCTCGTGGCAAAAATTGAATTTGCAAACATCGCTGGTGCCGACAGCGCAATAAAAGTCTATGCCGCGACGTTGAGGTCCGCCACTTACCACGCAATGCCTCCTAAATTCGGCGGAAAGCGAGGAACGGAATTGCCTTAATTTGAACAGAGTGTCTTGTGCTAGTTTTCCTCGCTATGTGAATTCAACACCTTAACCTCCCTCCCTTCCCTCCAATGTATTCAAACTTACTTCGTGGTAATGTGTACCGTGTTGACAATACATACGAGTACATAACCTAGTGAGCCATATTTCAACGATATATCAATTACCGCAATTCACACTTACCTAGCGCGGCTGTTGACAGGTGTCACGTGTCGTCTCTTCGCGTACGATTTCACAATGGCATGCCGAGGAATAAATGTATACCAGGAGCGTAAAATTCCTACTAAAATTTGAGGCCTTCGTGGTGCATTCTCCATATGCGCTCTGGAGAATGTTTGTTTATATTTGAAAATATTATTGGGCTCATTGTTCTGTTTTACGCATTGGATAAGGAACGGTAAAACCTTAAATGTATAATAATATAATGCTTTAGTACAGTGGTTTGTTAAACGGTTTCATACTCGTGATTTCATTTTAGAGAGAATATAAAAAAAAGAAAATAGTAGAGATTAAAAAAATGTATACTAAAGTAGTAGCCGATGCAGATCAACTCAATGAATGTTTATAATCTCTCTAAGTGTAGAAGACATATTTTATAATAAATTCAGGTCCTAGCTTAGCTGACGTCAAGAAAAATACCATTTTGGACATTCCAACCGGAAGCTATATTTCCTTACGTGTCACACGTCGCGCTCTGCTCGACTGTGACGACACACTTCCGATCTCCACATATCCTACATATGCAGTTAGATAGTAAAGTTAGCATTTTGTAAATAAAATATAGACGGCTGTCGTCGTCGTGGCTCAGAATAGCGTCTGATCGTACATATGAAGGTAGCAAGATCGATTTCCACGCGGTAGATACATCTATATGCTCTGGCCGACTTAAATTTTTTTTCACTATTTAAAATACAATATCTCGAAATCTGAACGGAAGGAGGGACACGAAGAAACTTAACTACTACTCTATTATTTGCGGGACAAGGCGCCAATCTGAAAAGAGAACTAAAAAGAAATTTGAATGAATTTAGATTAAAAAATATATATAAAACGTAAACATCGTTTTTCTGAAATTTGCAATTACCTCAGAAATTTTCTTAAGTATTGATAACTTTATAAAATAACTAATATAAATCATATCTATCTTATTTTTTCTAACTAAAACGTAAGCCACAGTGCATGAACAATTATCATTCTTATTAAAATCAATACAAAAATAATAGAAAAAGAATGATATCGTGTGAAAGTGTTTAGTGATTCAATCGTCGTGTTATAAATTACTTTAATTTGTTTGTGACCAATTACTATCATTACTTCCGTTAATTTCAATGATGAAAGTGATAAGTTGCGCACTTATCAACATGTTTTCTTTTAAGTGAATACAAAAATAAAATGTTTCAAGTTAAAGTATGACCTTAATAGGGACATTAAAGTTTGTGTGTTTTAAATTCAAAATCACCCGAGTCAATGATAAGGTAATTTATCTGCTTCACGCTGTATCCCGCATGTAGCAGGGCACCTAGTTCCGAGACACTCCTTTCTTCACTTTCCGTCTGAATTCAAAATATTTTGTACACTCAATTATACATTTCGTTTTACGGTTAGGCTCCTAATTTTATTTAACTAACTGAAATAAGACATTAAAACACACATTTACATACAATTACGTTAAAATTTCGAAAATTATCTAAGTACATAGTACTCGTAGATTACATATTCAAATTAGCCAAACGAAATTGTGCATTTGGCCTAACGTGCTTACAGTTGTGCAAGACGAAATTGACAACGTAACGGGTCGTAGAGTCGAGGACTTACAATTTAAAAAAAATATTATTATTTCGTCAAGGCTAAGTCTACATGTCTTACTTGGATACGAACATAAAAAAAAGTTTCGTATTATTTCATAAGATGGACTGTCTTAACACTAGGTTTTTATTTTTTTTATCTTCTCGCTATCTCGCGTACAGCATGCGTCGGCCAAATTTAACATCGCGCTTCATTTTAATTTTATTTTATTTGTAAAAGGTTAACCAGCAGTTGATACAATTATGCTTAGAATACCAATACATGCAATACAAAAAAATATGTAGACACAGCATGCAATTACATAATTGTTTTACTTAAAATTTATGATTAACAAAATAAGACTCAATTATCTTGTGTGTGCTAGACGCTGAATGATGAAACCTACTTGAGTTTGTTAAGAAATTACTCTAAAATATACTTATAAAATCACAAAAGACATCCGTTATCATACTATAGTCGTTTAGAAGTTTGCTTAAACGAGGAATTGCTGAATTTGAACCGAGTACAGTGCGAGTGAGTGCGCCCTTTGATTTATTATCGATCGAGAAAACTAAAATTATTAATTCCATGGACTGGAAATCGCATCGAAATTGAGGCCAGTCGTGGTGCAAAGACATAAGAGTGCGACTGTAAAAGCTAAAGGTGGTCGGTTCGATTTCTACCCGAGTAAATAAAATATGAAATATTTTTGATCTTTTTACTCTGGTCGCGAGTCAAAGGTTGAGTTTCACCAGTCAACCCGCAATGCCTCCAGGATCTAGCTGAAAGTGGAGAACTGAAGCTTAAAGGAACCGTAGTATCTTAACACTAGTTTCCCAGGTACCCTCAGTCTAACCTTGTATGTACAGGATCCAAAAATTACAAATATCTATAAACAAAAATCTATGTAACATAGCATAGTGGCACTGAGAAACGACTCTACAAGTAAACTTTTATGGGACATCTTCGAAACCAGTTTACAAGGATGCGGAGAAAGTGAGTTCGAGGTCGTGCCTGGTCACAATTATGTAAGGTTTATTTGGTGTGACGTCACGCCTTTACCTAATAGTTCAGCCTAGATAATAGAAATCTATAACTAATGGTATATCTGAAATGATCATTACCTTTCAAGAGCAAAGAGGTTCTTGTATATCATCGATATATGAACTGCATATTTTTTTTATTTTAATATATTTTCTATCCAGCTCTTAGTTTAAATAAATATACTAAGACTAATGAACTAGTATGTTGGATTAAAAGAAAATAAACACTTAAGTGAAACAAAACAATACAGCTATTGATTTAAAATTATGTTGATCGCTTCCGTTTGCAAAAGGTTAGATCATTTTGGCATGAGTCTCGAAATTTTAAGTGAAACAAATTGAGAAAAATTCGGCCCGAAGGCCACTTAACTGGAGAAACTCAAGCTTACGAAAATTTTGCAGATTTTGTAAATTTTGCAAATTTTGTGATTTTATTAGTCTTGGGTGATGTCTTCTTTGGTACCTACAATTATATTGAATTAACTTTTTTTATTGATTTGTGAATAATTTTTACTTTTTCTTTTATTTTAATAAGCTAAATAATTTTTACTTTTCCTTTTATTTTTTTATTCAATTAGGTGTAGTATTAAACATAAAAATTATAGGTTTTTTAATTGTATTTTTCATTTTTTATTTTATTTGTACATAATTGTATTTAATGTAATTTAATTTAATTAAAGTTTTAAAGTGTACCTTCAAGTTTTCTTTTCGTTTTGAGGAAATGTTATTTTGCTATACGTTTTCGCAGAACCTACAAATACTTTTGCAACGTTGTGTAAATGCTTCAATTAAAAAATACAATATGGAAATGTAAATATTAGTACTAGGTATTGTTTCATGGAAGTGTTTTGTTACGATACTCTCTTAAATATAAACAACAGATAGTACAATTGCGAGGTAATAATAATTTACTGAATACAAATATATTGTCTGAATAATTGCAATGGGCTTTGCGTCAAATGTCATTAAAAAAAGAACTTATTAACAGACAAAAAAACTGAGAAGCATAAAATAATATACCTTTCAAATACTCACCTTAACAACTATAGTAGAGTTCTATACATATATACTTAAGTAATATTGACCCTTATGCTGCAAAATGTCATAAAATTAATTATTGTGTATTAACATATTCTATGTTTCCATTGTATCTTATAACAATAAGCAAAATATTACAAGAACAACGTATTTTTAATACAAGCGTAACCCAAGGGTCAAGAGCTGAAGGCGATGTCTAAATATATGTGACTTATGACCTATTTCATATTTTTGTTCAGGTCACGCTGTCTTTACGCTGCAGCTCTTGGTGGCTACACTAAAAATATCTCCTCATTAGAAGGACGGTGTTGCCCTACTTCTTGTTAAATAACCCTTTGAAATGGCCCATTCATGTAAATGATGGGATATGAATTTGACACTTATCCTCTTGTTCAAGTTCTCTATAGATGTGGTGTATTTTTAGGCTGTATTATGATTTTTTTAATAGTTTAGCTGGGAATGAGATATTTAATATTTACATTTCATCGCTCTGGTAACTAGACTAAGCGCAAGAGTTAAATCTTAACACTTGTATCCTAGGCTCCCCCTGCGTACCCTATTTAGTGTAGAATAAAGCATGAAAGTAAAAAAAAATGTTATTTTATTTATCGTTTTCAGTGATGAGGACGACACAAGCCGGCTGCTCAGACAGCTCAGCCGCATCAATCGCCCACTAGGTATCAGCTTCCCCCAAATGGTGAAGCTGATGAGCCAGTGTCAGCAGGTAACATCACGTCTCTATTCACAGGTATTCACTGCGCATGCGATTTTGTTTATTTATATTATAGTATTAGTTGGTCACCAGGTTAGCCAGTTAAAGTTTTGGATCGATATTTAATTTAGCTTTATTATCATTAAGAAAGTTTAATATGGACCAAAAGAGAGCAGCGTTGTGTTCCACCACTCAACACGTAATGTCTCGAAAATTAGGTGAAACAAAAATAAATTAATTTAAAAAGATCGTTCATAATTACATCGTTTATAATAAGCTAATTAGTTATAATATAACATTAGAGCGAAACTAGTGTTAATACAGACCACTCCCCACTCTCCACCTCATTTTCGTGGCGAATCATTTGGCGAACTTAACGCCGCGGCTTATTTACCAGAATGGGGAAATAAAAATAAACCAAATATAATAAGTTCGCTAAGTGGGTATCGATCCCACAACCATCTTGTTTTCGATCATTCGTCTGCTGTCAATGCTGTACCACCTCGCTACGATAGTCTCTTTATATTTCGTCATATTAGGTATATTCATATTTCATATATTCAAATGATGCTGAATGTCGAAAAACATGTCTTTTTACGGTAATTAAATTTAAATATTCACTTATTTTACTTCTTAAATCTGTAAGCGTGGGCATCAATTTAATTACATATATATATATAAATTTGTATTTTTTTCCATTTATACACAAATTTTAATTTTCAAAGATTTTTCCTTTGTTTTAATTGTAAATTCTCACTTATTGCCAAATTTCATAACTGTAATTCCACGAGAACATGCAACGTAAACGTTTGATTATACTAAATTTGAAACTGAATTTCTCTGTGCTCAGCTTATAATTAAATATTTTTGTAACAATATTACTAGCTGCTTTATTTGCCTTCCAAATTCGGGAAATGCGTTGAAAATGCAAACAAAATAAATACAAAATCAGTGTTCACAAAGTGAGACGCCCTTGACCCACTCCTCGTTCTTCAAAGAGCTGCTAAACGAAGATGAGAATCAGCTCTTGAACGAAAGCAACTGTCACTGTCCGCTACTACATACTCGTATGTACTTTTGTGTACGATATGTTCGCCTTTGTGCTACGATTTAGGATATTTTTATATGTCATACTTGCTGTCGGCCTTTGCGCGCTTTATATAAAGAAGCTATTTGTGCGTTTAATACAAAAAATGTATTTAAATGGAACTTTTAACGGATTAATCTAGCATATTTGGTATTTTACATTTTTACATTTGTGGAAATCCCACCCTCACCGCTAAAATTGTTAAGATTATTTTTACCATCCAACAATTTTGATGAAATTGTACGAGAATGACCGACCAACAAATGGAAAGAGACGAATTTGCTGCTTTAGTACTTTTGTAATTTTTATAAGATAGCAAAAAAACAATGCAAAAATTTTCTACCTAAAAAGCTCAACCCCACTTAGGCTACCCAATCCCAAAACTAATAAATCTGCCACTGATGGGATTGGGTTAGATTTAGAAATCCAACTCATAATGCCTTTAAAATGAGCAGAAAAATTACAACGGATATTTTACTTGGGTCTATTAACATATCCTATATACTCGTATATCATGTGGGGTATCCATGACGATCTGTGATGTTGAAAACTTAAAGGAGTAACTAGAATTAGAATACAGTTATACATATAAATTTAGTTTTCAGAAGTGCATAAAGTAAATAAATAACAAACACCAAATATATCATTTTTGACACGTTGTGGATTCGATTCTCACTCAAGGAAATAAAATACATAATATTTTCATTTCCTAGCTCTGGCAACGAGACAAAACGTGGCGTTGAACTGCCACATTTCGGCGGTAAGTGCTGAACGGAAGTGTCTTAATGAGAACGGAGTATTTAAACACTAGCTTCCCAGGTTCCCTCTGCATACTCTGCCATGTGAGGCCCATAGATATGTTGAATAATAAATCCACAAGCGAAGTCGAGTGTGCTACTTTGGCTATTTTATGTTAATAACGTATTATGACATAATTCAATGTAGTGAATAAACACTCTTGGTTGTTCACGCAGTAACACTAATGATTATAATCATTAACAAGACAAGATACATATTTATATATTTTTCACCCATTGATACAATAGAACTGCTTCTTGGGTGGCC
>DWGR01002454.1:0-13670 GCA_018247715.1 Heliconius burneyi
ATGCCTTATAAGCGCGCCGTCTCGGCACCTGAACCAACATTTGAGGCATAGCAATTTTGAACGAATGCTATCATTGCTATTATTATTATTTAATATTACATTTATAATATTATCCAAAACTCTTATATTGTTATAATTTATTCAAGCTTTACATGTTCCAGTGGTAACCTAATGTTAAGACACTCCGTTCACTCACTCCGTTACTCCCTAACTTTCAAGACATATATTTTTCATTTAGAGCAGTGGCTTGTATTTGCTCTTCATCGTATATTCGCATGATAATGTACTGAATATGATAAAGTAATATATTTTAATAATAGTTACATAATATACTCATAACTCACAATAGGTCCACTAAATTTGAAAGCTATAGCACAAGCATCGGTGGTTCAGTGGTAGAATGCTCGCCTGCCACGCGGGCGGCCCGGGTTCGATTCCCGGCCGATGCATAATTCTTTTTTAGTTATTTTTTTCCCATTTTTTCTTTTCGAATATATATATATTTTTTATTATTTATCTTATAACATAACTAATGTACTCCAAAATAAATATCTTTATTTACTTTTTCCAGTCTTCCATACTTATACAATAATTGAGTGCACAAGTTAATTTCTCATGATTCCATCGTCTTATACATCTTGGGTCATTTCGGGATGTTTGAAAGCGTCTTTAATGCACCGTCTATTAAGCCGCACGTAATCTGCGGTCTCCTCCGGCGTGTTGTCGGTACCAGGTGAGGATTATAGACTCGCTTGCTACTTTAGTAATTTGGCAGGAGACTCTTGCTGCTGTATTAGAGTGAGGCATCTGGGATTATATTTTTTGTTTGGGTTTAAGTTTTTATGTGTTGATGAATTGTTTTTTTTTTAATATTTATTTTAGAAACGCGTGGCGTTGAATCACGCTACAATGCTTCATCCGATGAAAGGTGGGCAACATTTTCTTAACACTAGGTTCCCTAAGTTTATCTTGTGAAGCTGTATGGGAAATGAAATCACAACCTGTCGCATTTAATCAGACGCTAAAACCCTTGCGTCACGACTGGCCTCGGCTTCCAATCAACAAACACAAAAACATTAATAACTATACTAATGAAAATAACATGATACAGTAAACACTAAACATATTAAGTACAGCCGCACCCAACGTTTGGGCCACACAAACACAAACTGTAAATTCATTTATTTACACTGCACTCGCCCGCTGCACTAACTGCTCGGGCACACTTACCGAAATGAAAACGATAACGAGGCCACAACGCCAAATTTCCAATTTGCAAAGCGAGATACAACCTGCATATATTAGAAGTTGTTCAAAATCTTTGGAGCGATGCTTTAGTCGGTAACTACTGTGTTTGTAATTATATAAATGTATTTTTTTAGAGGCCAGTCGTGGCGCAGGTGTATAAGGATGTGACTGTAAACGCAACAGGTTGTGGGTTCGATTCCTGATTTTTTTTAATACCCTGCTATATACATACGTGAAAAAGCGTGAAGATGATTATATGATAAGCACCAGAAAACCCATTAAACATAATAAAATGGTAAAAAAGGTCTCCTTTACTACTCTTAGTAGTAATTAGAACATGGTAAAAAATTAACCCTGGCATCAAAATCCAAATGTATCAAATAAATCAAATATGTATGATAATTTATTATATCTATTTATAAGATGAGTAGAACACTTTACGAAACACTTTCGTCCAGAAGAACTTAAGTTAATGAGTACAGTTTTACAACAATATTTAAGTTGAACTTGGCTCTTTTAATTAAATATTGGAAGAGATGGGGAGAAAGATAACAAATATTGGTGAAAGGTAGAGGGCGACATGGCGCAGAATGAGCTTGTAAGCTCGTCCGTCGTGGGTTCGTTCTAATAAGGATTGGGCTGGGGGAATAATTATATTTTAAATTATTGTCAACTACCCGCTGTGATAAACAAAGCACGACGTTGAGTTACGCTATTCAACACAAAATGTCTTGAATGTTGCCGATGTTCCCTCTGCCTACCCTGCCATGACAAAAAAGTTCTTTTTTTTTTTCATTACTATTGTTCACATATTTAACATAACATATTCCTTAAAAACCCAGCAGATACACAACGCCTTAAAAAAATTCAAAGAAAAACCGAACCAACATTAAAAAGAGCACAAAAAATACACAAATTTGAATAGAAAACTACAGTTCACACCGTCCCCCTAAAAAAGGGCTGTAACAACATAACAATTGAAGCGTACAAATACCATTCGAAGGCAAACGAGTCGTACATCACGAGGACACATTTCCTTAACACACCTACAGTAAATATTTCCCTTGCCTAGTCCCGACACGTCTTCATAATAAAAACATCAGGAGAAACGGGCGTCGTTCAAAAAAAAAATAACGCAACATTACGCGATAAGTTCACAACTGTTCTGCCATTGTACAGTCGGGGCTGATAAAATATATAGGGTATTACCGTTTTTAAAAGGAGCAAAATTGCTTATATTTTTCTTCGAGTGCCTCTAAAAAGCCTCTAAAACATATATCATATGATTTGTAGATTAATTTTCTAATTTTTTTTTCAGCTGCATTTATGCCGCATGTAACAGGTTAAGATACTGTTTCCCACTTTCCGTCGAATTTTGAAGGCAATTCGTGTTAAGTAGCGAAAGGCCACGCCATGCTTTGCATTTGCACTACAGCAAAGAGATGAAAGCATTAATTATTTCATTTCCTCAAGTGGCAATCGAACACACTTGTGCCCCAGCACCTGGAATGGCGTCAATTTACCAAATGGTAAGAAAAAACAAATAACAGATTAATTAAAAATATTGAGTATATCACTATGTACATAAATAAATTACAGTATATTCACAAATAAAACAAATAAATATATCAAATATATGACACAAAAGTTCTAAATTGCTATATAAATACAGGAAAAACGACCATTATCGTTTCTATCTGTACATAGAAATGATCGTAATAAATATGGAAGACGTAGAATAGGCACAGGTGTTCGCGAACGTCCGTACCAAGACGAGAGGAGGTACGTGAAAAACTCGTTGGCGGAACAACAAAAAGAAACATACATCTCGTGGATGCCAGGTGGCGTATTCAGATAGCGCTGACGACGCCTGCCCATGATTTAGAATGTGATCCGCTTCTGCTTTATTTATTGAAGTAAATCACAAATTTTATTTCCAGCATTAACTGGTGATTTATTAGCTGCTAGAAGTTTTGCTGGGCAGTTGGAATTTCTCAAATTCGTGGTGACGTTACGTCCGGTTTAGTGATTATGGAGTATTTATAACTCTGAAATCACGGACTCGGTTCAGAATATTTGAATATTCAGAAAAACATAATATGCTTACTGGCTTCTAAGCGCTATTTTTATCCTCCTTTCATAGACGACATTTATCAAATTAAATATACAGTAAAAAAAAAATATTTCCAAAATCAAAAAACAAATAGGGAGAACAAAATCTCTTGTTGAGTCCCAGCAGCACAAAAATTATCCTTAAGAGTATTGGGTACAAATAGAAGGAAATTCTCGTCACTAGAAACCACATTTAAAACAAAACATTTCAGGCTGAATATGAATCATAACAATGAACACACTACGTTTAAGCACCCAATAATGCTAAATCATAATATATTTAATGAGCTCGATTCGACGCTTGTTGTGTTTAGTATTGAAATAAGTTTAAATAGCTAAAACTATTCATGAACTTATTCCATATGACACGTGCAGTTTAGTACTTACTGCTGGCCTGTGGCTGCATGTAGTTATAGCAACGACTTTATACAATACTATAGACGCTGTTGAGTTAATTTATCATCATGACCTAAGGTGCCCAAAACGTTGTCCACGCTTCTAACAATCGGTCTAACATAGTTTCAAGTCGCCCATCGTGGTATGGAGCGAAGTACGCTCGGATTCTCTTTGAAGAATAAAATCAGAAATGAGGTCATCCGGAAAGGAACCGGATTGGCTTTGACTGGATGAGGAAGACGGAGGACCGGGTGCTCTGGCGGTTCCTGGGTGAGGCCTATGTCCAGCTTTACACCCGAACAGGTTGATTTGTTTGATTGATTGGTTATCATCGTTATTGCGGCTTTATGATGGCCACTGCCGGACATAGACCTTTATGTCGACAATTAATGTATATATTTTATAAAATAACTTTAAAAAATGCACTACTCAAAAAACACTAAATACCAAGCCGAACCAATCTATTAAAGGGAGCATTTATCTAAAATAGCAAAGTAAGAAATTTCGTTGGACTCCTAAACTTATTATCGCGTAAGTTAAGCATACCCTTACAGGACTTAAGCCCGCATCCCTAGCCGGCCAACAGAGTTTTATCGGCGGAATGTGGGCCGTAAACGTTCACATGGTAATGCGACCGCGCTATAAAAAGTTTTTCATAGAAAAACTTAGGGGACCTCGGATAATGCTATCGAGACGAAGGTTTGATGGCCACTCGTATTCGACGTGTGAAGTTTAATGGAACAAACATATCGCTTTATTACTGCTCTCGTCTGACCTACTTTTGGATGTGTAGAGTAAATACCATTAAGTCGATAAAATTACATAAAAGTGTTTACAATATGAACCCGAATTCATTTGGTACGTTTATGTAATGTCCTTATTGCATATACCGTTATAAACTGTAAATATTTATCATCTTTGAAATAAATTCGCAAAATAAATGTTTTCTATTCTTTGTTTTTGTTTCTTTTTTTGTCTTTCTTTTTTCCACGACATTTTTGTCCAAGGTAATCATATCTACTATTCATGGCAAACCTAGATTCATTCATAATTAAAATCACAATAACTTCTATCATGTTGATTTTTATCTTAAATGCAAAAAATCCTTTATTATATCTATTTTACATAAAATTAGCAACAATAATCCCACCAGTTTCCATTTTACACAGCAAAATTGACAAGTACCTACATAAAATTACCGTAATAGCGAGCGAAATTCAAAATTAGCATTCCAAGTGGTACAAATTCGATTGTTTATTACGAACACGCCAATATTGGTAGGTTCTACATACATACATACATACATACATACATATATATATATATGTGTGTGCCGCCCATTACATGGCTTGCAATTGCCCTGAAGCAACTTCATAGTTTCCTTATTATATTATAACCTTGATTATTTTACCATTGAACACGTATTATGTTTCATATTATGAAACTGTACCCCGCACATAGCAGGGTTGGCAGAGGGAAAACTAAGTACCTAGTGTTAAGACACTCTGTTCTCCATTAAGATACTTCCGTCCCCCACCTTCCGCCGAATTCTGAAGGAAATGTGTGTAAAGTGGTGAAACTCAACGAGGCCAAAGAAAATATTAAATATTTCACTCACTCGATTGGGAGGCGAACCCACAACTCTCAGGTTTACAGTTGCACACGAGTGCCGCTGCGCCACGACGGCCTTTTTTATATTTATCAAAAGTTAATAAAAAGTTTTATCAGCAATATAAAGTCGAATGAGAGCCAACAGACATCGAACCAGTGATCCAACTGGTCACATGAGAAAAATAAACACTAACGCTAAACCATTACACAAAATAAAGAATTTCTCAATCCAGCCAAAGACTACATTTTGATGAATTTGGAAGGCAATCAGATATGACAGAACTAACAGCTCATAATAGGTCTACAGTAGGCCTACGGTCTAGACCTGAAACCTCAACAATGCCTGGACCTAGCCACATATAGTAATAATTTACACAGCCAAAGAGACCTAAATTCGAGCTAAAGGGTGTCTCAGCATGTAGCCCATTGAAGCGAAGCAATCAATGATAGGACCCGTATAGGCAGTGGAGATTATCTTAATGGCGACGTCGAATTATGTATTCGTGACGCACAAACGTGCTAAATGAGAGGCCAATCAGCGGAGGGATGTCAGGGGTATTGTTATATTGTTTCTTTTTTGCATTAATTATGCAAAACAAATAACAATTTAATATTAAATGCACGATACATCGATTATTGTGACGTTTTTTATTATATAATAGCCCATTAATGATAATTTTGTAGTTGCGTTAGTTCAGACCTTACATAGATTAACCAAGTATTGTTAAGAGGCGGTTGTGGTGTAGTGGTACTGGGTCTGATTGTAAATATTATGAGGGTTATGGGTTAGACCCTACTCGGAAAAATAATTATATTTAAATTATTTGTTTATTTCTCCACCAATAATAATATTTGGCCAGTAATATAACAATAATTGGCCAGAACGTCTAAGTATAAATATATTTAATAGATAATTTTCAGGGACTGAGTACCCTCTTCCCTATCCAACCGGATTGAAATTCGACTCACAGATATTTAAGTACCACTTATACAGAATATCAACTTGTACTATTTTCGTATTTTAACAACCCTGCCCCTTTGTACTGAGTAAAGGGTAAAACGGTTCTGACGTGACAACAGGCCGAAATCGATTTACGTAAATATGTTAGTGACGATGTCAACCAGTTTGGACGAACATGATCCTTTTTTAACAGTATATCAATATTGGTATTTATTGCATTTAAGGTAATTTTCATGAAAGAAAATTGTTAAAAGAATATGTACTGGGAACCTAGTGGTCCCATTAAGTCACTTCCGTTTCCAACTATCCGCCAAATTCTAAAAGCATTGCGAGTTGATGCTACTGATGGTTAAAAAAATTTTAATATAACAAAATTCCTATGAGAGGAGCGCCTTACAAGTTAAACAACTTTTATCTACCCTCGATGTACTCAGGTAAGTTTGAACAACAAGGTTAATACTTTTTATCCAGTCTCGTTGTTTTGTGAGCACGTTCCTAACGCTTCCTTAGATATTGGTCGCGACAAGGGACTACGCGAACTTTATTATTTAGGTTCCATTTTAGTGAATTTAAGCTTATATATCAATGCTACGATTGTACATAATACTTACTACCTGTAAACATAGATAACTGTCTTACAGATATTATTTATATAATTAGCCTAATTTAAAAAAAAAACACAAAAATTCAATCACAAACATTTTTATAAGTGTCACTCTATGTCCCGAATATAGTAGGGTAGGCAGAGAGAACTTATTGTTAAGACACTCCTTTCTCCATTTCCCGCCGAATTCCGGAAGCGTTGCGCGTTGAGTGGCGCAACTCAACGCCGCGCTTTGATTAATTTTTTAAAATATTACACTCAAGAACGAGGGGCACAAAGTGTGCTGCAAAATCGACTGGTTGTGGGTTTAACCCCCATTCGAGGAAAGGAAACATTTAACATATTTAAATTTATATTTTCATTTCGTCGTTCTGGTGTAGCAGCAAACCGCGGCGTTGAGTTCCGCCACTCAACACGCAATACCTCCAGAAATTGACAGAAAGTGGGGAACCTAACGAGGTTCCCTCTGCATATCCTGCTGTTTGCGGGTAGCGTGAAGCAGATTTATTTTAATAAAATCCAAGTATTACTTATTTTCATCTAGAAAAGCCTGGAATACGTATAATATTTCCCAGTTAGTTATCTATGGACTTCCACATCATTAGCAATGAAGAACCCCTAAGGCAGCACTTGCCGGGAACCTATAGGGTTGTTTTGTACCTTCAACAATACACTTATTATTCGAGTGGGTCATCAAGGGAATGAATATTCCACTGCTAATGGAGCCGTGCTTTCATTAAAACTTACATAATATGGCCCTGTGCGCGTGAATAATTACACTTCTTTGGAATATGAATGAGACGGGGTGGTCTTACATCATGTTTGTACGAAGCATCCCTTACTAATTATAGTGTTTTTTTTTTCAGATCTACACAGTATTCCGCACCTAGGGAACCTAGTGTTAAGACACTCTGTTCATCACTTTCTGCCGAATTTTCGAGGCATTGTATGGTGAGTAGCAGGACTCAACGCCGCGCTTTGCCACAACACCAAATAAATTTATAAAATTAATTCAAAAATTAAATCAGCTTCACGCTGTGTCCCGCACAGGGTAAGCAGAGAGGAACCTAGTATTAAGACTCTCCGTTCCCTACATTCTGCCGTAATCAGGAAGCATTGCGTGTTGATTGGCAAAACTCAACGCCGCGCTTTGGCTCGATGCCAGAGCGCAAAAAGGAAAATATACATTTAAATAAATATTTCATCTCCTCGAGTGGGAATCCAACCCACAACCAGTCGGTTTTACAGTCACACCGCCCCTGCGCCACGACCTGTCTCATGAAATTTATCATTTAACATTTCTATTCTTCGGGTTTGAATCGAATCCACAACTTGACGCGTTTATAACCACACGCTGGTGCTGCGCGCACAACACACTATGACTGGCCTCAAGTATATACTATAAACCATATATAAAAAATTTTTACTAAATACTTAATAAAAGATAATAATAGAAAATCATCAAAAATGAAAATCGTATAATATATTTAATAACCTGCCTACAAGACGAGGTGGCCGAGAGGTTAAGGCGTTGGACTGCTAATCCAATGTGCTCTGCACGCGTGGGTTCGAATCCCATCCTCGTCGTTTTTAAGTACTATCTTTATTGTTTTACCTTCAAGTATTTCTTTTTTAACTTATATTTTTCAGGATAATTTAACTATGAGGAATATGTGTGTTATTCTTTTTGTAACTTACGAGTTCATACATTCAAATCTACCAAATTGATTATCTCATACTTTATAATTACATACAATGTGTCTAGAATTCGGCGGAAAGTGAGAAACGGAAGTGTCCTAATAAGAACGGAGTAACGGACTGTACACTAGGTTCCCAGGTTCCCTCTGCTAGGTTAACCTAAACAAACCATTTCATCCACACATTATAATTTAATTAACGCAATACAATAACATTTCATTATAAAGTGAAATGAATTGAACAGTAGCCATACAAACGTCGTGCGCGCATGTCACCGGCATCCACTAGGAAACGCCTTTGTTTTCGAACAGAACGCAACCCATTCGACGGGAAATAAAGTAAATGTACACTAAGTATATATGTATATAGTTAGGCTGAGAAAAATCATAATTTCCATAGCCTGTGTTACCTAATTAAAATGTTATAGTTAGAAGTTATTTATAAGTTTTTGTATAAATTAATTTACTTATTTTAGATTCTCTAAGCTACCCATAGGTGCAAATAGATAAATCAATTATGTTTTTTCATTAGAAAATGCTCAAAAACTTCTTTTAAGAAAGATTTGATAGATATTTAGGGAAATTTATAAAAAAAGAACGCTAGGAAGTGTAGCCTGCTGTGTGCGGGATACAGCGTGAAGTTGATTATAAACAAAAGGAATTGCGAAATCTAGCATTCAATTAGGGTATGCACAGAATACTTTTATTACGTTGATAACAGTCTGGAGGTAGTTAAGCACCGTCTAACACGCAATCTCTTAATATTCTAGTATTTTTAACGATCTAGATAGAAGAATAGTCTGCTGTTGAGTAATATGTTGAAGCAATCTTATTTATTAAACATTTGGATGTGCGACCCTACAGCGTCACCCGAACTTGATAATACGGCTCTTTTACAACGTAACGAATACACTAGAAAATATTAAATAGTCAACAGATATCTTTATCAGGTTTCAATATAATTAAAATAAAGTATTAATCCATTAATTAAGGCCAGTCGTGGCTCAGGGGACAAGTTTTGCCATATGCAAGATACAGTGTCAAGCCAAAAATAAGTAAGTATTTAACGAAATCTTCACGCGGTATCCCGCACACAGCAGGGTAGGGAGAGGGACCCTAGAGTTAAGACACGCCGTTTTCCACTTTCTACCGTATTCTGGAGGTATTGCGTGTTGATTGGCAGAACTCTACGCCGCGCTTTGCCTCGAGCGAAGAAATGGAAATATAAATTTAAATAAATATTTCATCTTTTCGAGTGGGAATCGAACCCACAACCAGTCGGTTTTACAGTCAAACCATGTGCCCCTGCGCCACGACTGCCCTCAAAAAGAAAGTATTTAACCTTAATTATTATTACGACCAAATAATTGTTTTCTATCTCTCAAATATATTTTAGTTAATAGAAGAATCGCATTCACCGTTCGTAAATAAAACTGCGGCTCGCACCAACTGAAAAAACTATTTTAACGAATTGTACAATTGTTCAAACAGTATTGTACATACAACTTTGATAAAATTGTTACAACAATGTTTATTTTCTATCAGCTCATCTAAAATTTGTATTCCAAATTACGTTTCGTACTCACTTACTCACTTCAAGAAAGTTACTTTGGTTAAATGAAGTAAGATAAGAAACCTTTTAAGTTATAAAGCCTAATTACGTTTGTTGTTGCCTGTTGGAGCGGCACGTAATTTGATCATAAAACTAAGTGTCTTCTCTCTCTACTTTTTGTTGTGCTGATACGAATTAGCTATATATACTCATAGAAAATGCAATCATTAATTATGAAGATGAATAAAATAATATATATTTATAAATATTACTGTCGAAGAGGCCGTCGAAGCGCAGTGGCACAAGCGTTTAATTATAAGCTCGAAGGTTGTGTGTTGAATTGCTACTCGAGTGAATGGATTATTCTAGTTGCACCAATCAACACGTTATATCTCGAATTCAGATGGAAAGGAGTATTTTGACACTACGATAGCTTAATCTTAATAAGTAGTAATACTTGGTGGACATTAGACAATACGAGTACACAATATGTAGTTAATTACAGTATTCTGCGTTAAATTTTCTTGTACAAACTTTGTAGCTAATTGTATATATTCCTAAACAAACAATAAACTACCTTCTTTCACAAAACATCTAAACTACTAGCAACTAACACATCATATTCAGTACAATAGTAATAAGTACAATTACAAAAAAATGGCACGAATATATTATACCTACCGACCTACCTATCTACCAACCTACCTGATACATACATAATACAGCTTGACGCTGAATCCTGCACACAGCAAGGTAGATAGAGGGAACCTAGTAATAAGACACTCCGTTCCCCACTTTCCATTCTGGAGGCATTACGTGTTGAGTGAAGGAACTCAACGCCACACTGCCTCGACACCAGAGCGAGAGCCAAGAAATGAAAATACAAATTTAAATAAATATTTCTTCGAGTGGGGATCGAACCCACAACCAATCGCGTTTACACTCACACCTATCTACCTCTGTTGCCTACCTAGCGGTGGGTGGGTAGGTGTACCTACCTATAACTAAAAGAGTGGAACATAAAATAATGGTTTCGCACGAAATTGGTAATTTCCATGAATACTTTATGATAACGCAGTTACAGGGGATTGCCGTGACGGAATAACAGTAAATTTGCCGTTTACGACCCGACTTTGATCCGTGCATTGTATTAAATAGTAGTTAAAATTACTTTTTAGTTAGTTCTGATAAGCACTTAAAATTGGAAGTTTGTAAAGTGTTTGTTAATGATCTTTATTGATACCATTGTTGTGGAGTTGAAAACTATTCTATTTGTAATAATCGATGGCTGTAGGTTCGAATCACATTCGAGCAAAAATATATTATATATTTATTTAGTAATAGAGAATCTCTCTAGAATCACTTTGTCCTTTAATGGAAACGGCATTTATATTCGTAGCGTGATTTGAAAAAACTAATTTCAATAGAAATCAATTTTCTTTGATATAATAAAAAAAAATACTATGATTAGGTTAACAAGAATGTGGGGTTGGGTTCCGCCACTCAACAAGCAATACCTCCAGATTTTGACAAAAAAGAGGAGAGTAGATTCACTTAACACTACCCTGCTACATGCGGGATACAACGTGAAGCCGAAAAAAAAACTATTTATGTATTATATGTATGATAAAAAAATTACAATCAACAATAGCATCCCGTCCAGTTTCATCCAAACGTCAGAATACTATTTTACAAGCTCACCTACATACACCACAAATTGAAATCTTCGGTTTAGTTGTTCAAATTGAAATATGAATCGACATACACCGGGAACTCGTCAAACACACATGTAATTGAATTGAAAATTTGGAAGAGTTATTCGAATTGAATATGTTTATGTATGGGGGAAACAGGGGTCGGGTCAAAATTATCATTTTTGTGTTACACATACCCCTACCCTACCCGATGTTCATGATACACTGCCCATATACAAAAAAAGGTTTACTGTAGATAAAAAAATAGTGCTGGAAATGTAATGTGAATTCAGAATGCGCAAAGTGTAAAAATATCAGAAATTATCTGTTTAAATTCACTTAATATAACTAGTCAGCTTTACACGCTGTATCCCGCATACAGGGTGAGCAAAGGGAACCTAGTGTTAAGACATTCCGAATTTTGGAGGAATTGCGAAGAAATGGAAATATAAACGTTAGTAAATATTTCACTTCCTCGAGTGGGGATCGAATCCACAGCCGTCGCGTTACAGTCACACCTTTGTACCGCTGCGACACGACGGCTTCGGCCTTAACATTACTAGCCTTTACTTATTGTATCAAATTCATATCAAATTTTACATGAGCGATAATTCACTTTACCGTCCATTATTATAGCTGAAAGATAATCTTAATTAATATACAAAAATCTAATAAATAATGTTTACTCTACAGAAAAAAATATAAGTCACAAACAAAAATACCTCGAAATGATTTTCCGTTCAAAAACTAAAACCATTATTAAAAGCTAAAACCTAAAATAAACCATTCGTATATACGAGCATACAAAACCACACTGTTTTATTTTGATCTGTGAACCCAGTTTTTCGCCCTGCTGAATATTCAGCTTGTCCAATATTTATTGATACGTTGGAGTACGGACACATTTGAATTGAAATATAGTCAAAAATGCACATCAATAATTGTATTTTGTACAACCTTTCAAAATGTAAATAATTCTTATAAATCTGTCGAAATGGCAATAACTCTAACGTAGGTGGCTTATCTTCTTTAAAATTAAAGTTGTATAAAAAATTGTAAAAAAGTGACACATTAATCCATTTTTTTATATTTATGACAGTTTTTTAAGTCATTTTTTTATGGGACATGGACAAGGCAAACGAGCGTTCGGGTCACCTGAAGGTAAGTGATCACCGCCGCCCACGACCTCGTGTAACACCAGAAGAGCTACAGGTGCGTGGCCGGTTTTAGTCTAATAAAATTGTCTTTTTAAAAATGTATACATTGTGACAATAAAGTATCCGGAAATTTCAATTCAAAAGTCGCGCGTTAACTATTTTTCAAATATATATTTTTTGTAAGTTGGTAGCACTGTGCTGACATCTGATACCAATTTTTAGCGCGATCTGGTAGCTAGTTTGTTGACAGCACTCAGTTTAGTAAGCACACCTCAGTAGTGCGCGGCGATTTTTATAATGAATCCAATAATTGAACAAAGAGTTTGCATTAGATTTTGTGTTACAAACAAAATTTCGTGTACGGAAACGTTGAAAATGTTGGGAGAGGCTTACGGTAAATCAATTTTATATTAAAAACATAAGTTAATAATTGGTACAAAGCGTTCAGAAACAGCCTTGAAGATTTGCCTCGTTCCGGACGACCTTCGACCTCTTCAACCGATGAAAACAATGAAATTGTGAAGAAAACTGTGCTCGAAAATCGTCATTCCAGTGTCAGAGAGTTAGCGCAAGACCTTAACATCTTCGTTTGATTTTGGTTGACATTTTGGACATGAAAAAGGTCGCTGGCAGATTTG
>DWGR01002455.1:0-13668 GCA_018247715.1 Heliconius burneyi
AACGCCAAACACCACGGCGAGCTACAAATATAACGGTCAAATAAAAATCAAATCAGCTTCACGATGTATCCCGCAAACAGCAGGGTAGGCAGAGGGAATCTAGTGTTAAGTCACTCGGTTCCCTAACAATGGAAACATTGAGTTCTCGAGGCGTATTGAAGGGTGGAGCTCAACGCCGCCTTTGCCTTGACACCAGAGCGAAGAAATAAAAATATAAATATTTCATTTCCTCGAGCCGGGATCGAACCCATAACCAGTCAATTTTACAATCACACTTTGCGCCTCTACGCCACGACCGGCCTCAAAATAAAATTATTAATTAACAAAAATTTAATTCGACGGAGCTGAATATTGGCCGACTTTGGGTACACCATTACAAATAAAATATCAAAGAAGTTTCCATCGATTTCTTGTAAGTTAAAAAAGTTATTTAAGGTCGAATGTAGAAACTTTTCGGTTGTTTGGATTTTTCTGCTAAATGATAAATGATATCAAAAATAAGTGAGACCAAGTTGAAGATCATCAAATTATCTAGAAGAAATTATTTTACATTTTTTTTATCTATATGGCCTGAAATATAAAAAGGAGAAATTTGAAATAAATTTTAATATATATAACAAAAATATATATTATTTTTGTAGAAAATGGTTAATTTGAAGTTTTTCGTTATTTACACTACATACAAGCCAAAACATCCCAAACATTACCGAATGCTTTTTATCCTCGAGATAAACGTCTCCGTGACTAATTATGTCATGACATGACAAGTGTGATCTTACTGTTAGGATATGTATTTATCTCTTTTCTTAACATATAAGTTGCTGAAATGAAAATAAAACATTTTTTGCTTCATGCTGTATCCTGCACATTGCAGTTTAGGCAGCGGGAACCTGGGAACCTAGTGTTTAGACCCTCCATTCTTATTAGGACATTTCTATTTCCCACTTTGCATATATTTTTTATCCATTATCAGTACAGAGCTTTAAGCTCAGTCAGTATCACGCCGACCGCCGCGCGGTGAACATCGCTGGTCGAGGATTTCGGCATTGTATGAAAAACTTTAGTTGTCGAGTGTAATAACAAATATTGTGATTATATATGATTTGTGTTATAAATTTCTGGATTTTAATGATTTATAAATATTGACTCTAAAACTGGTAAGTATATTTTTATGTGTAGTTTCATAAGGAGGGGGTCTTAAATATTATTAAGTCTTACATGGTGTTAATAATGTTATACAAAGCAATACTAATATATTTAACCATTACATACATAATTGTTTAGTTTTTATTTATTTCTTATATTTATTAATATACAGAGATGTGAAATAAGATATTACTCCGCTCTAATTTTTATTTGTAATAAAACATTTGAGCTTATACTATTTTCTATTTCTTTGAATATGTGAACTATCAAAGGATATCTGGATGGATGTATAAACCAATGAATGGATTGAAGATATTTAATTTTAAATGAAACCAAGTTAATCGTAATTAAATGAAAAGCGTATAGGTTGTTTTAAAGGTTTACATAGGATTCGTACTTCAAATTTGTCTTTTTACACTACAAATTAGAATTTTTATACTTCAGATACAACTAAATTACAAAAAATGAAATTAATAATAAATAACAAATTAAAGTTAAGTCTTAGATATTTTAATTATTTGCTAAAATATTTATAGTAGCACAATGGTTCACAATGCCTCCAGAACTCGGCAGAAAGTGGGGAACGGAGTGACTTAATACTAGGTTCCCTCTGTCTACCCTGTTATGTGCGGGATACGGCGTGAAGCTAAAAAACAAAACAATGTTTCACGAACAAGATCACATTTATCGATTTTACTATTGATTTCATTACAATTTAGAAAAGTATTGTATATACATAATGTTACCTATAATTTCTCCCTCTCCCTCATAATCTACTTGTTTGAACAACTTGATGGGTGTTGGTTCATTATGTATGATGCTTAATGGAAATTGAACAGAACCTCGTTGTTCTAAATAATACTCTCTAACTATTACTTACTTGTTTGAGTTCAGACCTTCGTTTTGTGCTAGTTGAGCACAATTCACGTCGCTAATATCACATTTTATTGAAAATACACGAAGGAAAAAGACCGATAGAAAAAAGATAACTTTAGACAATTATTATAGAATAAAAAAGAAATCTATTAAAACTACAGGTCCAGCCCGGTTTACAGAATAAACAAATATGTACAATATAAACACAGCTGTGTATGTATTGGGTTGGTAATATACTAGTTTTTAAATCCGCCTTCACCCCCTTTACCCATTAACGATCACGACTATTTATTTTCAATTTAAACCGGATGCCTTAATCAGAATCTTACCCAACTCTTAAAATCTTTCAAATAAAAAAGAATCATCGGAATCGGTTGGCGTGATATTGAGTTATTCGTCCATTTATCGCGTACATACCTAATGTAAATTTCAAACTTATGTGATTTTCTCTTAGATACTATTGTCAGAAAAGGATCAAAAAAATAGGACCACACGAAAAGCGCTAGTTTTGAAATAAAAAATCATCAAAATCGGTTTACCCAGTCAAAAGTTCTAGAGTAACAAACATAAAAAAATACAGTCGAAAACCTCCTTTTTACAGAATTCGGTTAAAAATTCAATCAAATGATCCAATTTTATAAGATTAGTAAATGTGTTACGATGATCTAGTGTATAGTTAAGACATCTTTATTAAATTTCAACATCACATAAATTGCATAAGGACCTTCCGAAGGAGGCATGTCTTCCAAAAAGCCCTCGTGCCTATGCTGAATATGCATATGTTGATGCTTATGTATATCATGTTGATGCATAAGCATGCATACATTGATAACAGCGGACAAGGCACGAGAGGTATGCAGAGATCGAAGTGTTTGGCGCTCCGGTCACTCTGTCTGCCCCGCTAGGAATAAACTGAAGCTAAAAAAAATGTAGTAAAATATATAGTCATTACATTTCGGCAAAAATAAACAGCACAGAGTGAAAATATAGGATAATGATGGTGAAGGGGCACAAGCGTGAAACACTAATACAAGTGTGAAACTGTAAAAGCGATAGTTGTAGGTTCGATTGCTCCTCAGGGATATAAAATATTTAAAATTTTCATTTTCTCCCTCTAGTAATGAGCGTGGCGTTAAGTTCCGCCGTTCAACACGCAAATCTCAAAAATTTGGGGGAAGTTGGGAACGGTACGGGGTGACTTAACATTAGTTTGCCAGGTTTCTGCCTGCCTACCCATCTACATGCGGAATACAGCGTGAAGTAAAAAAAGAGAATAAACACCTCGTAATAAGATAATCCGTTTTCCACTAAAGGTTCAATTTCGACCACATTTTTAGTTCCCATGTTCCCATTAAGATACTTTTTTATCTACATTCATAAAAATAAATATAATACGCAAAAGTTACAAGCAAAAGAAAAACATGATTAATCTTTGTTAGGCTGAGGAAAGTTTATCAATAATAGATCAATCAGGTTACTAACGACTATTACTGTCGAGGCCTTGTGGAATCGATATTGCTAATATCGAAGGTCACAGATTCTCATTATAGGGGAAAACATGTAGCCCCGCCTACATTTGTTTTAATATATTTTAAGGCCATTATGGTATATTCAGTATATCGTATGGCTGTAAGCACGGCGATTGTTGGTTCTATTCCCAATCGAGGAAATGAATTGAATTTTTTTTTATGAGAGTGTCTAAAACTAGTTTCTTTCTGTCTATCTAGAAGTGTTAAATATTTCAATAGCTTTATGGGATAGTTTTTAGAGTGATTAGCCACTACTATCAACTTTAATACAATATGTACATTACGTTCTCTTTATCGTAGAGACACCCTATCTTCGTGCTCACCAAAGCACTAACCTACCAAATTGAAATTTTCTAAGTCCAATAGTTTTGATCGTCCGTTCTCAATAGAGAATATGAGTTACCCCGTTGATACGATTAATGTAGGAGTTCTATATATATATAAAAGATAGTAGAAGAATCCGCAAGTGAAATTCCCTTACCTGCAACATAGTATTTTTATTCTCTTTTCTTAAACATTTACTTACAAAATTACATAAAAAATAAAATTTTAAAATGGAAATGATTCAATTGTAGGTACTATATATTTATAAGTTGCTAACATTTTTCAATACGTAATGTATAATAATATTTATATCTGTGTATTTATACGTTTATACAAAAATCATAAAGCTGAATAATTTTTTTTGGTTCAACGAAATAATCTCAGGAACTATTAGTTTGAATTTTTTTTTATATGTATATTACATCATACTACGAATGACAGGACCGGTTGTGAAAGCTTTATTTGTGTGCTAAGTCTTAGTTAATTACATTAGACCACGCAGGCGAAATTATAGGTGTAAGAAAACATATAACAATTTAAATATCTAATTTAAATATAATTTCTTTGTGCCTACCCTCTCTACTTTCTTTAATTTTAATAGTGATTTCTACCACAAAATAAGACTATTTATGCATGTTTCAATTCAATTACTATCTTGTACCCTTTTTAATATTATGAAAAGTATTTAAATGCTGAAGTTCCTTAAAAACTCAAACCTGTGATCATCTACAATTTTATAAATTTTAACAACTGAGCCATATCTTCATATCTCGTTATCATGATATTTAGATACTCTTGTCACAACTTCTGTCGTTAGCGTCCTTTGTAGAAAAATAATTACTAAGCTCTAAGCTAAAGCCCTTTACTAAGAACAGATAGTTTAACTAGAAAATATTTATAAAGTAAAATACACTTTGCATTTTCCTTTTAATAATTTTGTGGCGTTAAGTCAAGAAATATAAACGTCCTTTATTTAATTACTAGTTATATAAAAATGTCTCTACTCGTTTCCGTAGGAGCTTTGAAGAATCATCTCTAAGTGCACTCCACTAACAGACCAAGGAAAGTATATGCCATATTACAGCATTCTACGTCGCGTAGTTTCAAGACTCGGTTAGGAAAATTGGCATTGAGTTCCGCTACTCAACACGCAATGCCCCTTGAATTCCGCGAAGTGATAAACGGAAATATATTAATAGGAACGAAGTGTCTTAAAACTATGTTCCCAGATGTTCTCTGTCTACTCTGCCATGTATGTGCCAAATACAACGTGAAGCTAAATTAATTAATTAATTGTATAAATAAACTGCACCTTAAAGATATTATAAAATCTAAGGAACACTCAGAATAATACTGTACATTATCTTTAGTTAAGAAAGCGAACGAAAAATGTACAGGGACGACAAAAATATATAAACACTATTAGTTATTAGTTTGATTCCTACTGGTAGAAATAATAACATTTTAAATATATTTACTGACCTCAAAACAATATTAGTATTTTAACTCTTACTTTGAAAATGTATTATTTTTTAAATCTACCGCAAGCCAAGGTTCGGGCCCAGCAGGGGGTGCCCTTCCCGCCGTTGACTCACTTACAGATAGCCACATAGTGTTTACTTTTATTCAGGGAGAGTACCCTCTTCCATGTCCAACCGATGTCGTTGTAAAAGCCAATAGGGCTAACAGCATTAACCTCATGTTCGAAAAAAAATCGAAAAACGAAATAATGTTGTGGATTCGTAACAAAAGGGAATGTGATAAAGAAAAATTAAATGTTTGAAGTGATTTAATAACCAATAACAATTTTACATAATAAGAAAATGAACATATTTAAGAATAAAAGAAAAATTCCCCGTCCATAAAGTGTGGAACGGAGTGTTTTAACATTAGATTCCCTCTACCTACGCTGCTCATGTGGGATACAAAGTTAAACCAAAAAAAAGAAATGTGCCAGTATTAACAAGTCAAATACAAAGCAAAGGCGCTTCAACGAGTCCAACTTCCATAGAACGTGTACCGATCTGTACCATTTGCTTTCTGAATTATAATTGAGTTTGGTTCACAGACAAAGTTACTCGTGTAAATGGAAACACGTAGAGGAGGCCATTTCAGAGATAGTAGGTATGTTACTCAATCTTTGATCTAAGATATTGTATCTGGATTGGTAAATATGTATAAAAAAATATTTTTACTATAATTTGTATAAAATACAAATAGAGTTCTCCGAGTTATTAAACATGATTAGGAATAATGAGTAATTAAACATTGTTAGTTATTTATTTTTTACATGTCGCTTCCAAACATACATGGATACTCAATATCCTTACTTTAAAAACTCCTAAGCCAGTTTTGATGAAACTTGGAATGTTGCACCTACGTTTTTATATACATTCGTATCACATTTACGCTTATGCCCCTGCGCTACTCGCTTTTCATATATAAATTCATAACTCCGTTCTCATGCACACAATACAAAGTAGTAAGATGAATGACACCGTTAGCGAGTGTAATAAAAAGAACTCTCTTTGAAGTTCTTTTATTAGCAATTATTTTAATAAAACAGCAAAAGCTTGAATTATCGCATAAACAGTAAAATACGTCTCGACGCCATTTTAATTCAGTGACAAGTTTCATTTGATGCAACTTTTTTCTCGCTTAATATATCAGAGGTTTGTGGGTATATATTGGATTAGGCGATTCATGCTAAATAACACTAAAAATACAAGAAAAACCTGTATTATGTATACTCGTATGGTATGTACATATATCCATATATTATGAAGTTTAATTTATCATTTCATTTAAAGCCAACTAAGAAAGGCTTACTTAAAATCTTGTATATATATATATATATATATATATATATATATATATATATATATGTAGCAGGGTAGGCAGAGGGAATCTGTTGTTAATACACCCCCTTCCCTTAATTTGTTGAATTCACAAGGTAATGCGGATTATCGCGGAATTTAACGCCGCGGCTTGCATTGCTACCAAGGCGAGGAAATGAAAATGCTAAATAATTTAGTCATACATTCGTCGCGTTTACAAATACACACTTGTGCCACTAAGCCACGACGTTCTAAATTTTATTAGCTTCACGCTGTATACCACAGGAGCATAGCAAGGTAGGCAGAGAGAATATAGGATCCTAGTATTAAGACACTCCATCTCCATTAAGACACTGCCGTTCTCCATCTTTCACCGAATTGTGAAGGCCTTGTACCAGAGACAGGAAATAAAAATATTAAATATTTCATTTCTTCGAGTGTTTATCGAACCTACGATCTGTCGCATTTACAGTCGCACCATTGTACTTCTGCGCCACCACGGCCTAAAGTATTTTTTAAATACATACTAATATAGTTTTTCTACTAATAATATAAAGCTTTAACTAAAGCTTAAATAGGAAGTGTAATGTTGAATCATTTTATTGACAACCGTAGTTTCAACTAGGAAGTTAAATACAGAGTGTTTCCAAATGCAAAGCGTCCACACAAAAGATTCACCCGCAAGCGAAATAGTATTTCATTTTACTATTTATTACTCGTTCACGTTTTTTGTTAGCATTTAAGCTTTGTTTAGATCTTTTTCATAGAGTTACTAATTATCTATTGTATACAGAATGTTTATTTTTAAGTAACATTATTATAAATAAATAAAATAAATTAGGTTCACGCTGTATTCTATATACAGCAGGGTAGGCAGATGAAATTTAGTATAAAGACACTCCGTTCCCCACTTTTTCTGTTCCCAAATACCCCCCACCCATTCTTGATACGGCGTAAAGCTATAAAACAATATTGTAATTACGTTCATACCACTCAAGATACAAATTGAAAGCCGATATCGAAAGTTTTTTAATATCAAATATGATAAGAAATATGATAACTTGTGTAATTGTTTTATACTGAAAAGATAAAAGAATCTTACAATGAGATTCAATAATGATTTTTGATAAGCTATTATTATACGTATTACGTGAGGCCATCATGGTGCAGTTGCACAAAGGTGTGACTGTCAGTGGGTTCGTTTCCCATTCAGTGGGAAGAATTGCGTAATAATTTAATTTTCCCGCTCTGGTGTCAAGCGCGCTCTGGTGTATACGGCGCGAGTTCCGCCACTCAGCACGTAATGCGACGAGAGAACGGCGAAAACGGAGAGTCTTAACATTAGATTCGTTCTTCCTATCCCCCTGTATACGGAATACAGCGTGAAGCAGAAAGAAAACATATTTAAGTTACTAAAATCCTATATATACGAGAGACGAGATATATTACTTACTTAGAATGTACATGATTTTCCAACTGTATAAATAACGCCAAAATATTTAAGCTATTTACCTAAAGGACAAACAAACGTTTTCTAATAACTGAAACAACAACAATAGTATCCGTATATGGCACACGATGGCTGTGAATGCAATTATGGAAAAAGACATGGCAAGCAAGCGTACGGGTCACCTGATGGTAAGTGATCACCGCCACCCACGACACCGCGTAATACCAGAGCTACTGGTTCGTTGCCAGCTTTTGAGGTGGTTGGGCACTGGAGCCCGGCATTACCTAATGCGAAACGCAGAGGCATAAAGCCACTACTTCACGCCGGTTTTAGATGTCGGGGGTGGTAATGATCCGGTCGAGTCTGCCCATGTATGTCGCCATTGTTGGCGGCGTGACTCTTCCACTCGTACTTTAGTCGTCTCTTACGACATCACTAGTACCAGGGTGATCCTATTCTAAGTAAGTCACACGGCGAAAACTACAACATTTATTTATTTATTTATTTATTTTGAGGTTAACAACTTTTTATATAAAAAATTAAATATAGTAATTCCCCTTCCTCAGGGGAATGGGAATCAAACTCACAACCAACGCTCTAACAGGCAAACCTTGTCCCACTGCGCCACGTTGGTTTTAAATTCTATCTAAATCCTATTACGTGCCCAGTGGTTTATCACACTGATTTAACATGAATAGCTTAAATGTTAGAATTACATTAGTTCACACTGAAATGCTACATCACGATCTAGTCTTAGTTTCAAATATTTGGTTATATAAATTTCTAAGTTCACTTGTATATAAGATAAGGTATATATAGTAGGAGAATATGAAAGAGAAGATAGTGATATATTCTCTCCCTTGCTTGTATGTTTTGCTAATTGTTTTAATCCACATATGTATCTATAGCGTCCCTGCATTTTTACCCAAAGGAGGTTAATATTTATGGATCAGTCTATGTACATATGTATTTGTTTGTTTGTATGGGTGATCAATTTTTATGATTCTTACGTCAATCGACTACTAAAAACATAACATTAATAAATATATACCACAGCAACAACAAGACATTATACTGCCAAAATGAAAGAAATTTAAATAGTTGAACTATGTGGAGTATCGTTGTATAGATATTCGATAATAATTATTTGGTTAATTTGAGAGTGATGCCAGTCGTGACGTACGGAACAAACGTGACAAGTTGTGGGTTCGATTCCCACTCGATTAATATGAAATATTGCATAATTTCATTTCTTCGCCCTGGTGTAGCGTAATTGGTACTAGCAGTCAGGACCCATTGAAAACTTGTAAATATTTAAAATATAGTTGCAGAATTAGGAGGCCCGTCATGAGGCAGGAGTGTGACACGACAGCTTATATTCCTATTTAGAGAAATAAAATATTTTTAATTTTCATTTCATAGCTATGGTAGCGAGGCAAGCCACTCAGCAAGCTATGTCTCCAGAATTCGACCGAAAGTGGGGAACAGAAGTGTCCTCATGAGAATAGAGTGTATTAACACTACGTTCCCAGATTCTCTCTGTCTCCTCAGGAGAGTAATAATCGGGACCTATTTTTAGCTTCACCGTTCCCTACATAGGAACGTGGGGAACGGTGAAGCTAAAATAGGTCCCGACTGTTAACTTAGGTTTCTATTAAACAATAGAAACCTAAATTTACAACTCAGGTAGTGTTTAGTAGGGAGTGTTGAAAATCTTTTATTTCGTGATGGATAAGATATACAAGGAGATTTTTTTATTATTTTGGTGCTCAATATTTTTTTGAAAAATGTACTCTTAGCGCCAAACATCCGCATAAAATGAAAAGTAAATCATTTCCCCCAAATGGGAATGAAACAAACAAACATCTCTATAATGATCTCAATTCAGTTATATCAAGCCTAATTTTATTAATGCACTTATAACATACATTTTACATATTTTATCTTTTACAACTTATATATAAGATAAAAAATGTTAAATACGCTTCCTAGAAGAGTTTTCTGTCAGGCGATATTATCTCTTCGTTTCAGCTGCAACAAACCGCTAAATTTAAAAGTGAGGATATTTCGTATACAACCGAAATGATCTGACATAGAAATCTGTATGTCATATAGGATATAAATATAGATAAGCATTAAAAGTGCATATTCCCACATAACAATGAGAATGGAACTTACGTACTTTTTATGCTTAACAGAAACGAAGTTGCGCGCTACAACTAGTTCCGTTATAAAAGCCAGTGGGTATAGTACGGATTTTGCTAGTGAAGCTTTCTAGGCAGTTTTGAAATTTTGTTAAAAATAAAAATGGTTTTCCCTTACTGCTGCAAAGTAAATATTTTGAGAGGTTTTTTTTAATAAAAATATTGGAGTTACTCCAAAGGTAGAGTGTTTTACTTTTATTAATATAAAATGAAAGCTTAACAAAGTTAAAATAATAGCGTACAAGTGTTTTGTTTTGTAGAACTAAAGACAAAATAAATTTATCGTTAAAATATAAAAATAAAATAATTAAGTTAAAAACCCGACCACAGTAATTAAAAATACAATACTTTTATATTAAAAATAAATCAGCTTCACGCTGTATCTCGCATTCAGCAGGGTAGGCAGGGGGAACTTAATGTTAAGACACTCCGTTCCCAACTTTCCGCCGAATTTTTATAGGAATTGCGTTGAGTAGCGGAACCCAACGCCGGGCTTTTGTCTTGTTTCCAGAGCGAACAAATAGGAATACTAATAAAGAACCTTTTATTTCTTGCATATTTAAAACAGAATACATCATTTGAAATCGGCGTCAAGCCCTACACAAGATAAATTAAACTTAATACTATACATAGCTTGAATTAATACTGGAAAATTATGCTCAGTCAGTTTGCTCAGGCATCTTAAGTTCCATTTATCAGATATACAGATAATAAAATAAATTAACATAACTAAAATCTTTAACACAAATGTAAGTAAAATATCATAAGAATCGTCCAAGTAAACAAAAATACTTACAAAGTTAAAACTACTGGGACATTTAAATTTTTTGTGGAGCAAAATAATAACAAGTAGCTCCCATTGAACACAAAAAGAAGCACGGAAATCAGTTCAAAAATCTGGGCCTAATACATAAAAAAAATATACCAACCGAATAGAAATCCTCTTCATTTTGTAAGTCGGTTAAAAATATAAATAACTATGTATAATTTCGTAACTTTTAACACTTTTATATTTTTAGTCTACCAAAGAGCGGGTATATAAAAATAATATAAGCAATTAATTCCCTGGGTGTGGTTCAAATCCACAAATGTTATCTCCAGCCACACGCTAGCCCACTGAGCCACGACGACCTCAAGAAGACAACTTAAACATACTCTATATACATAACACTGATAACTTGTAACGCAAAACCATAAGATCTAATGATATCAGATGTATACATCCAAATTATAAATGACACTCATTAATAAAAGCTACGTGGGCGCGATAGAGTTTAATTATATGATATATTATTATGTTTGTATTTATATATATGTATGTATTTATGATTCATTTTAATTTGTTTCGGTAATTATGAATATTATGAATGGCATAAGCGGAGAAATATAATTGCAAGAGTCGTTCGTTCTCATTTAAGGGAATTAATTATTTCCACATTATGGTGAGACGACAAAGTGTAATTACTAATTACTTATAAGGAGCTCGTACACGACGGCTCGGACGGCAATGCCTCCAGAACTCGGCAGAAAGTGGGTAAAGGAGTGTCCTAACACTAGGTTCCCTCAGCCTACCCTGCTGTGTTTTAAAACAAATACTACTAAGAGACAAAAAGCTGTAAAAGAATAAACAATTAATACATTAATGTCTGACATTTACGTCTGAATTTCTACCGGGAACGGGAGCTAACGGGAACTAACGGGAACTAATGAGATTTTCAATTATGTAAAGTCTACGCAAATAATATTGCGGGAGATTACATTTTTTTATAAAATATGAATTCTATTGTGTTGCGTACATTTAAACATACCTATTGTGGCATAAACGCGTCTTAATACGCCTTTAAGGACAATGAATATTCTAATTCACTGCTGATAGAACGAAGCAGGCTTATCGTAAAATTTGTTCACGGCCATTGAGGCCGTCGTGGCACAGTGTCCGACTGTTAAAGCAATTTACGATGACGAAGCGCGGCGTTGAGCTCCAACTTTGGCGTAACGTGAGTTACGAAATGTTTTAACTATATGCGAGATACAGCATAAAACAATTGTTGTTATCATTTGGAGAGTAGAGAGTTGTTAAATATAAGTTTTTAGCTTTCCAATCTTATATTGTCATTATGTTTGGTGACGAAAGAGAACGAGATTCTTAAAAACAGGACCTTATAGCTAAGATTTCGCTGCCATCCGTTCGTCTATCTGTCTGTCTGTCTGTCACCAGGCTGTATTTCATGAATCGCGATAGTTATCCAGTTGAAATTTTCATATATTTATTTCTGTTATAAGAACAAATATTAAAAAATAGAATGAAAATATATGGCGTCCATACAAAAAACGTAATGTTACTGCTGTTTTTATAGATAATCGTACGGTATTCGTGCGCAAATCCAACTTGCACTTGGCTGGTTTTTATACACTTTTTATCTCATACAACTATGTAGGCTGAGAAAGAGAACTTTCCGAACTCGAATTATTGATAAGTGAATGCCAAAGCTCATCGCCGCGTTTTGTCTTTTTAGAGCGGGTCGGGGTATAAACATAAAATCCCGTGTGAGGATCGTGAGGTGACACGCTGTCCAGATGTCACGTTACATTTTTGTGATAAAAATAAAAAAACTGTACTAAATGGATCCTACAGCCATCGCGTATAATATACATTAAAGAAAACCGAAATACACTTAGAATGCCTCTTGAACAATTTTCTATTCTTATTCACGATTTATTAGAACTAAGCGGGCTTACATTGAGATTGGCTCATAGGAAAAAAGATTAGGGCAAATTTATTACAGATAGACGAGTAATTGGGTATCACTGAGGATTAGGGCCGATTGTATAGTTTAGGGAACCCTAAAATTGATTATGCTTTGATAGTCTTGGGTTCACACTTATAAAATTGTAGAGAGTAAAAGCAGGGTAGGCGGGGATAGCTTTCTGCCGAATATTTGAAAGATTGCGTGTTCAATTAACCCAACAGAGAGAGGATGTGGAAATAAATTGGTATAGCTTGAGGCCGGCACTTTAGTAGGGGCATAAGTGTGCAACTGTAACGAACCCACAGTGTTCGATTCCCACTCGATGAAATGAAATATATATGTTGGAAACATCGTCTGCCATGCTATATACGAGTATATGAAAATGAAACAAAGACATTGATATTTTATATAAAATTTAAATTGTTAAATGTTTTCATAGTTCATCTCGGGAGCTATTGATCCATGTTATGTGTTTGTTATTGGAGACGTAACGGAGAATAGATAGTAAAATCGTAGTGATCCACTACGATTCTCTATTTTCTCTATTTATCT
>DWGR01002456.1:0-13664 GCA_018247715.1 Heliconius burneyi
CTTTCTATACAAAATTTTAAATTTTGAAATAACCTTTTCAATAGGCATTGACTTTCAAATTGATGTCGACGGATAAAAGACAATTTATTTAATAAAAATAAACAACAAAAAAGTTCACACTGAAACCCGTATATGGCAGAGTAGGTAGAGAGAACCTAGTGATAAGTCACTGCGATTACGCCCAATTCTCAAGACTATGCGTGTTAAGTTGCAGAACTAAATACCCAGCTTTTTAATACCAGAGCAAGAAAAAGAAAGAAATTCATTTCCCCGATTGGGATTCTAACTTACGGCCATCGCGTTTATATTCAAACATTATACCGCTTTACCAGGAGGGCTTGGAGCTATTTGTGTTTTCTATTAAAAATATATATGAAAAGTTTTACTCTACACATGTAGTATATATACGCATCATCCTTGATGTAATAAAAAAAGAAGATTATGTTACAAAAAACAAAAAATAATTAGATTGGAGGCCATCATGAGACAGACTAAACACTCAATTGTTGCCTTATACTGCTGCATACAGCAGGCAGAGGGAACCTAGTGCTAAGAAGGTCAGTCTCCCATATTCCGTCCAATTTGAGAGATGTTCTGTATTGAGTGATGGAAATCTGAGGCATTTTTATTTTATAGACGAAATATAATTGGAATATGCAAGTACAATTTCACTTTTCTTAATTCTTCTTTAAATTAATTTATTAACTGAAATACCAGTAGTGGTTTGAATAATAAAACGAGCAGCGCCACGTTCTGTTTGTTTTATTCTACTGATCATCGCTAAACAAATTGTTCATTTATAATATCCTCGCTTATTATCAAACAAGCCACTTTTATAAGTTAAATTTGTACAATATTTAAGGTAAATATATTTGTACATTTATTATTTACAAATACATGTATCATTAATTATTAGCTGTAATTAGATTGAGAATAACATATTATTTAGAGGTGTTAAAAAATGTTATGCAAAAGGAAATAGAATCATTATATACAGTGTTGCTAGTGCTATATAGTGTTAACCTTTAAAATATATGAAGTTAATGAATCTACTCAATTTACAAATTACAAATATCATTACTATAATGTATAATTAAATTAATAATAATGTACTCTTTTAATGTACTAAAATAATATAAATAATTCACCTATTTTTATGTAGTAACGTAACTTAACTCCGCGTAACTTAGATACTGTCCCAAAAAAGTGTGTTTGTGAAAATTATCGGCAGCTAGATCAAATTTACAGCTACTGCATTTGTAAGGAAAAAAATAAAGCAAGAAAATATATGAAAATACAGCCTTATTGAAATCAGTGCCTAAAAAGTGAATAATCGTTTTAATAAAACCCAGATCAACGTCCTTGAGAAACTTGGCCCGTTAGCCTTGCGTCGGATGGCGATCCAATCTTGATGTAGGTCAACATTCAAGATACCTATCTTGCTTAGAAAGAAAATGTTACGTGATCACTTCTACTGATGTAATTGTTGTTATCGTATGTATTTGTAGCTTTACATAGAGAAGAGGGAATAGTGTTAAGACACTCTGTTGCCGACTTTCCGTATAATATTCGAGATATTGCGAATAATCAAATCCACAACTTTAACGTTTACAATCAAATACGTTTCGCTGCAGGGCTAAGCCGTATACTCGTATTTTAATAAACGAGGCAGATCAATTTCAAAATTAAACTCATCTCTCTCTTAATCGACTTCAAAAAAATAGGACTTTTTTATATAGTAGATTATGTTTCCTTACTTTCAGTAAGTGCTTATTAATTGCTCTATTATAAAAAAAAGTATAACTATAACAAAAAAAGTTTTTTTTCCATTGTAGTAGCTTGCATGCCTTACATACTTGTATATAGGAAAACATATTTTTATTTTTAAAAACTTATTTTTAAAACAATATATCCAAAAATAGTATATGTACAAATTCCCGAACCGATTCCATATCATCACAATTAATAAGCAATTAAAATAAACAATAATTTAAATCTAAATAAAATACGAGATTTTATTAAAATAGATAGCACTAAATGTTTAATTAGACTAATTAATTATTAATAATGGTTTTAATATTAATATTTCACTGTAATCCGTATGGAATTGAATAAAAGCTTTACAATAAATATTTGAGGCCAGTCGTAGCACAGCGGCACTTCGTGCGCTGTAATATCGACTAGTTGTGGGTTCGATCCCCACTCGAAGAAGTGAAATATTTATTTACGTTTATATTTCCATTTTCTTCGCTCTGGCGTCGCGGCGTTGAGTTCTGCCACTCAACACGCAATGCCTCCAGATCTCGGCAGAAAGTGGGGAACGGAGTGTCTTAACATTGGGTTCCCTCTGTCTACCCTGCCATGTGCGAGATACAGCGTGAAGCTAAAAAATATATTATCATCAATAAATTCTACACCACGTGGGATGTATTAAAGGTGCGACAAAGTGCGACGTTGAGTTATATATCAAAATTCTATTGGGGGGATAGGGGAGTGTCATAACACTAATGTTTTTTCTGCTCATCCTATTATACCAGAGATACAGCGTGAAACTAATAAAAAAGTAACCTCAAGCTCTTACTCTGAATTGCAGCAGCTAACATACCACCGGTTTAATTTGCAGTAACTTTCAAAGGAATAGCCACGGGCGTTTAGCTTACAAGTAATTAATATAAGCGAATGCGGCATCAGGTGCTACTCCAGACTAAGACATCGTTTAGAGCATGTGTAGCTTTCCATACAACTTTAATAGATTATAATATGTTCTGCTTTATACTAGTCTACAGGTGACATCTCACTTTAGATGTTTACGACAGGAGCTAGGTAAAGCTAATTTTACAGTTTACTAGCGGCCCGCTCGCTGCTTTGCGGTCTTGAACTATAAGATTATTTATTTATTATTATTTTGGTGTATTTAGAAAAATCCAGTCTCACACATTATAGATCTGAATCTTTTTTTGAATTTTTAGTTGTTTTTGCTATCATTCGTTTCTGCTAGATGAAAAGTAGCCTTTTCAACAACCTCTTCCCTTCCGGAGATTAATCCGGACAAACAGAAAGACAGCCAGACTAACTAAATTTCGTAAATTGGTCCGTTTGTGTATTAATATCCTGTAATGTATATGTACTTATGTATAGGTACTTGGCAACACACCCTTAATAAGTTCTATAATTTTCACGATTATTATACACCGTTATTTTGATGTAACAGACGTACAATTCAATTTTATTTATATGTAAGTATAGAAAATATTACACAATTATTTCTTAGTACTAATATACACTAAAAAGTGTGAATCGAACAAACAGCCTTCTGGTAACGTCATTTTCATCTTTTCAAGTATTTTTTAAATGGATCTAATCTTTTTGAACACTAAACGCATCAAACACGGCAAGTTTCATTTTTTGTTCTTTTGAAAGTCAACTGTGTCAGGTGTTTCCCATTTTTGAGAATATCAGAATAATCAACCTTTAGGCTGAATTTTGCTCTCTCTGAATTTTTCCATCTCATACATCCGTTTTTGTATTCACATAAGCTTTTGTTTATTCATCCTACTTTGTGAAAGAACAAATAGAAGAGTTAACATTATTGAAAATTCGTATACTTTATTGAAAGCTAGTTTTGTTATAGACGTATAGAGTGAATGGATATGGCTTCACGCTGTATCCCGCATATAGAAGGGTAGGCAATGAGAGTTTTTCACTTTCTGCCCAAATTTCCGAGATATTGCATGTTAAGTTGCAGAGGCATGATTTGTTCACCAGATAACTCACAATTATTATGTTTACAAGTAGGCGGTTCCTGACTGCGCCAAGAGGGCCTCTTATATTTTGAACTGTACTATCCCAACTATTCATATAAGTCAATAATATATCTTCAACCTTTACAAAATTATCATAATGACTAAACAAACTTGTCTCTAAGCAACAGCCTAAATTTTAACGAGCCCTCAATGATGGTGTATAAAACACCCCTAGAAACAGAAACAACCCCTGAAATGGGGAGGATTTTTTCTGACTGTAATAAAATATTTGAGGGAGAAACTTCTAACACAAATCAGGGGTGGGATCAAAGACATTGTTCTCTCTACAATGTATATGTATGTATATATGTATGTAAATGTAAGAGTAATTGCGTAGGTTTCTGTATTTTCATGTTAATTAAATTTGAGTATAAATCAATTGAATGATAAACATTTGATTTAGATTTCGTGATGTTATTTGATTGCGTAACGTGAAGTAGCGCAGTTAAGGCCATGATTACGCAAACAAACGTTAAAAAACCTATAAATTCGATTACAAAAAATATTTTCACGCCTTTTCTCGTTTTTTGAATTGTATAATTTATGTTGCATGTTAATGAATCTTATGAAAGGTATTTAAAATTAACAATTATGAATATTGGCAAAACGTTGAGCGTTGAGTTTCACCACTCTACAAAAAATGTCTCAAATGGGCATGAGTGGGCAACGAAGTATCTTAATCCTTGCCTACCCTGTGCCTATTATCCTAAGAATTAAACGTATTCGACAAGCCGTCAGCTCTAAGTACCTGCGATATTTCGATCGTCACCCGTTGTCAGCCGTCCCGCTGTGATTAACGGCGCCCCAACACTCGGGCCTCTGCGATATCTTAATGTTTTATTCGATTGCTTGAGCACGCAAAAGGGGCTCTGACAGATTTATTTTAGTTTTCCAACTGAAACACGGCTGTAATATCCGTCCCGAAATCGTATTGGGTTTTAGATATTATTATTTAATATATATTTAATCAAAATGTGGTAAAATCTTTTATCTATTTTTTTATTGACGTGCAAAATTGCGTAGTAAGCTATATGTTTGACCTAATAAAAATTAAATCGAACTTACAGCTTATTTCTAGACTATTACATAAGTCACTATGTAATAAGATCTGTATCATCATAAATATCTAAATATTTTATCATAGAACTTGACAATAATATGTAAATTAGATGAAAATATGGTTTTGGTACCAACAAATTGGTCTGATGATGGAATTGGAACATGACTGAAGGAACTTTGGGCTGTCTACTAGTAAATATATCGAGCCTGTGCTCATTACATATGCCTTATAATGTGTTCTGTTGGCAAAAGCGAGGCATAAAATATTTTCTTTACCACTTTTCGCTCTATTTTCGAGACTTTGCGTGTTGACTAAGATGTTAATGCATTTTAAGCAATCCAAATAATACATTTGTTCCACAAGCACTTTCGTAACTCAAAATGATTCAGCAACACAAACTTTGAAAGCCCAAAATTAGCCTACTTAAGCTGTTATTGTATTATTTACATGGACCTCATCTCCAATTTTACTCGCATCAGTGTTCCCGTCAATTAAAAGATTAACCTACTTGCTCTTTATTCATTTTGCTTATAATTACTACTGTAGGTTATTAGTATTTTGGAGAAGCTAAGCAAAAATAAACATTATCATTAAGTAGAATAGAACCCACAACTTTTGCGTGAGCTATCAATATGATGCTTACAAAATTTGTTGTTCGATATTAAACCTCCATAACACTATACTATATTACAGTAAACATATAGATAATCACTATAAAGGTCAATTTAATCCTCTCTCGGGGGAGTGAATTATTTTCTCCACTCTATTTTTCCGTTGTGGTCCAACAAAACCTTGTCTTGAGTTCCGCTATTCAATGCGCATTCCAAGGTGGAAAGCAGAGAATAAAGAACCTCAACACTAGGTTTTTTCTACCTATCCTACTATGCGGGATACGGTGTGAAGCTGGAAAAAAAATATAAAATAAAACTTTACTACCTGGTGGCCCAAACTATGGAGATGAAGTGCGGCCACCAGCTCTCCAACCAGCTCACAAAGTCTTTAAATGAGTGAAAAGTGTCAAACAATATAAAAAATCATATATATACTGAGAAAATATACTGCCTAATTAGCTTTACCAGAGAAACAAAAATTATGTAAATTTAATAATTTCCCTTAAAGGATATTGAATCTACAATCACCGGATTTACCACGACGATGTGTGACAATGGCCTGTGCTGTATTAAATATGAATAAAAATAAATTCAAATAATAAAAACAATATGAAATTGTCGATTTTTTGTTTTCTGTGAAAGCTCTTCATAAGCATCGTTTGAGAGCACTCGTAATTGCTCCTTAAAAGGAAAACATTGTCTCTTAAAAAACGTTTCGATGAACTCTCTGAATTGATTGTTATTTCAATTCTCAATATACAAACATAGGACGTCGTAGCTCACAGTGGTAGCGCGCTTGACTGCAAACACGACGGTTGTGAGTTCCTATCACACTTGGGGAAACAAATTATTTTTCTTTCCTCACTCTGGTATCACGCGCGGAGCCTAGTTCTATCGGTTAAAAAAATTGCGATCTCGAACAGTCCACGAAAAATGTGGAGATAGCACAAAGTAAAAATATATAAGTATTTGTCTATAAAAAAATATGAACTATACATGTGTAGATTTGATAAAAAGTTGTTAATAGAGTGCCAGCTTCCACTTATACCCCTTTTTGGTAAAAGACGAAACTTAACGGCGTCTAATCGTTAAATATCGCATGAAAAAAGGCAAAATATTTTAGATATAAACATTCTCCAAAAATGAATCGAATCCATAACAACGAACAAAAATAACTCCTAACTACAAACCACGATAGTGCAATAATTTAAAATTCGTTTAAAAATTACAAACGTAGCAGTTTATGAATTTATTACTTTTCAGATAACAGAATTGCGCTCTACTCTGAAAACTATATGTAACAGAGATACAAGTAAATTAATTATATTTATATATTTAATAGTTAACTAAGTTGTTTAGAGGGCACTGCGTTTGACAGTACTCATGATAGTTGTAGGTTCGATTTCCACTCGGGAGAATGAAATTATATTTAAATTACTATCATCCTTCATTCGACATATCCGTTACCGCTTTTTTATTGTAAATATACGTTTTTGTATGTTGAATTTTTTTAATATATAAATAACTGGCTACCTCTGATTGTTACTTTTCCCTTTATATTATTTGAATTTAGAGCGGCTATTGTTTTATATCCCAGATGACATTATATGTTATTGCCAGAATATCTACTGTAAAGTGTTGTATGCACACATAAACGTGTAATTATCATTATAAAGTGTTGGTATTTAGTTTTACTCTGTATCTTGCACATAGCAGGGTAGGCATACGGCACCTGAGATCTTAGTGTTAAGATAAGTTGTTTCCAATAAGACATTTCCATTCCATATTTTCCGCTGAATTCTAAGGGCATTTTGTATAGACTCAAAACTCAACACGAAATATCTTCAGAACTCAGCAGAAAGTGGGGAGTGTCTTAGCACTAGGTTCCTTCTGTCTGCCCTGCTATTGCCTTAATAAAACCCACACACACATATTTTAGCACTTTGTAAGTGTCTATCTTTGGAACAAGTGACTTTGAAAAAGAAACCACCATTTTTAAGTACCTATGTATATATGTTTGATCAAAAAAGTAGTTTTAGTTCCCCGCGTATGGAAGCCGCCCTCTAATACATACTATTTTTATTTGTAAAATATCGTAAAGCGGTTAACATAATACGTATACCTAAAGTTTCAATTGTGTAGTCCTAATAGTTTCTGAATGACGTGGTTTTGACAACCGGTCGGACGGACATACAAACAGACATGATGAATTTATAAGGTTTCCGCTTATCACCATTAAGTTATGGAATACTACCTCATCACCACTTCTAAAGCATATGCTACCATATGTAAAAGGAATAACAACAATTCATTCATTTGGTCGAGCAAGCAATCGAAATGATAGCCTCCTTCTTTTTATGGTATTTTAAAAAGAAATATTTACGGATCAATAACTCAGCGCAAAAATGTACAATATTGGTTGAAGCCGGCAATTTTCATTACATTTGTAATACACCTACTTATAATTTATTAAAAAATCGTTTCCATTCATACTTTTACCTTTACAGTCACTTTGATCTAACTTTCTTGAATATTATGAATTTAATGTGAAACACGTGGAATTCTCCCTTACAACCATTTCGAGATCAAAAGACAAATTTCTAATTTATTTACTTTAATTACACCTATTCAAATAAAGCAATTTATGGATGGTTGGATATTTGGTTATCTATATATGTTATGTATGTTTGGGGAAAAATTAATAAGAGAGACAAAGAAAGTTACATACATGATTTCGGCGTTTTGGCTCCAAATTCGGCAAGAAAAATTATACTTGTTAATGTTGCATTTCATAGATATAACTTGAGATACAAGCGTGTGACTGTAAACGCGACGATTGTAGATTTGATTCCCATTCAGAGAAATATTTGCCATTTTCATTGTCTCGCTTTGGTAACGGGGCAAAGCGTGGCGTTGAGATCCGCCACTCAACACGCAATGCCTCAAGAATTTGGCAGAAAGTGGGGAATAGAAGTATTTTAATGGGGATCGGAGAGACTTTACACTAGGTTTTCAGGTTCCCTCTGTCTACCCCGCTATGTGCGGGATTACAGCGTGACGCTATAAAAATATATATCTTTTAGTTTAATAAAAATGTCCTTTTCCAACTAAAAACACAATTGTTAGTTAATTATTTTCATTATCTCGCCCTGGTAACAAAACTAAAGATAGGGAACAGAGTGTCTAAGCACTACCTTTCCTCTGTATTTTATGCGATATGCGGAACACAACGTAAAGCTATTATACTCCTGAGAAGTTACGTCACTATCATCTTAACAGATTAATAATGTGAGTTTTAAATAGTTTCTATTTATACTAATGTCATCTTATTATATTAATGAGTCAAAAGGTTATTTTTATTCATATTTGAATTACTAAAAACCGAAGTTTCTTAAGGCAGACCATTACTAAATGTTGTTGTAAACGCCCAACATAATATTTCTCAAGTTTGCTCTACTAACTTCACATTATACCCACAAAGGCGCATTTCATAATAATATTTAACGACAAAAATAAAGTAACATTTTGCTATTACAGGGATTTTCTGTTGGAGATATGGCAAATATCGAATTTCAATCTAATTAATATAAACGTTGTCCTTATAAGCCTGGTGCGATGTTTTTTTGTTGCTTTTAATCAAACTGGCTTAAAAAGGCAAAGGGACATCGCTATGTTTTTATGTGACCGTAAACTCAATGATTATCGGTTCGATTCACACTTATTGTACAATTTTATTAAATATTTTAATTCTCCGATGAATTCCGCCATTCAACATGCAAGTATAAAACTCCGCACTGCACGTCATTGATAAGATTTGTGGAACGATTCTTGATTTGAATATTAGTTTTTAAAATTACATACCTTCGTCCTCATTATATTTTAATTATTTTTAAGCTTCCGTCATGTTCCCTTTTCCACACAAAATCGAGATATTATTTGCTGCAAATCTGAATCTGAATGCCACAATTTGTTCACCGAATGAGAATGGAAACTACCACAACTGTCACTACTTCGGTCAGATGCTGTCTCGTTTTAATTTTAACTAAATATTGTTAAGAATCGATTGCGATAAAACAAAGAATTCACCTTTAGCTTCTAGTCTACTAACTCTGAAAAAGAAAATACATAACAAATTCAATAAAGAAAACCTTTTATATACTACCGTTCCCCCACTTTCTGCCTAATTCTGGAACCATTGCGTGTTGAGTGGCAGGACTTTTGCCGCCGCCCTTTGCCTCGACACCAGAGCGATGAAATAGAAATATAAACATAAATAAATATTTCACAAACGGAGTGTCTTAACACTATGTTCCATCTGTCTACCCTGCCGTGTGCGGGATAATAGTGTGAAGCTGACTACAACGACCTTACTACAATATCCAATTACTACAGAATAATCGAAATCGGTTGACGTGATATTGAGGTATCCGTCCATTTGTTGCGCACATTTAAGACCGAACGCAAATTTAAGACTTGTGTGATTTTCTCATAGATACTATAGTCAGAAATGAGCCAAAAAATGGGACCACACGGAAAGCCCTACCTTTCAAATAAAATAAAACATCAACATCGGTACACCCAATCAAAAGTTATGAGATGTGATAATAGAAAATACAGTCGAATTGATAACCTCCTTTTCTTCCAGAAGTTGGTAAAAAAGAAGAATTCTTCAATTTAAGTATTTTCTGATGCGTCGTTACAAAATAACAAAATATTTTATTAAAATATAACTAAATAATATCAAAATAATTTATAAAATCTGTTCAGCATAAATTATCTCTTTAATTTACTTTTGTAATACAATTTACGTAAAAAATATAGCACGTTCGATAGATCCGTTAATGTAGTTTTATAACGAAACGCAGCAATGCTTTTAGTGGAATTGTAGAGTTGATTTTGTTACAAAAATACGATGGTTTTTTTTTTTTAATTTCATCTTATTTTCGTTAAATGTTTTAACTTTTATGTATTGGTTTTGATGCATAATCGATTTAATTAAATATAATTATATCCCACCAAAAACATAAATATGAAATGACAGCCAAGTTCAGTATTGAACAACGTGAAAGTCTTGCGTCGAAATCTACATGAGAAAGACAGTCAAGATTTGTCTCCACAATTTTTTACGTTTTTCTTACCTATTTTGACACTGTTGTTTCTAATTTTCGGCAATGGAAAATTTAAAATACATTGTGGAATACCATTATAGACACGTACGCATGTGCTCAAACACTTAAGTGATATATTTAAGTTTTATAAGCAATAGGCGTTATAATTTTGTCTTTGTTTCTCGTCACTATTTTCAAGCAACTTTCTTAAAAACAGTAGGTTCTCAATTTGTCGGATTTTTTTTTATGAAAATGGCACTACATCTCCAAATACCTTCACCTCATTTATAGAAAGTGGGTTAGTGGATACAAAAACCGCACATTGGAGAACTAGAGCAGGTTTATTAATAATGTGTGCCAAATAATGTAATCAAAGGATAAGTGTTAAAGCACGCAGTTAAAGTTAATAACAATATTAAAAAAAGTAAAAATCTCTTACTGACTTTAGAGATTCAACCTCATATATTCGTTTTTATTCAATACATACCCGCGCTCGCCGATTTATTCAGGATTTGCGGTAGCTTGAGCGATCGGTGACATTACGGCATTACGCAGTATCTGGTGACGTCACGCTGGGACGACTTGTGTTTAAATGTAAGTGGTTTGTATCCATCAAGGTATTACGTAAAGAAATTCTCTGAGATTCAGTAGGTAATGGTGTAGTAAATTTAGTTTACGTGGTTAGGCATACTAATATTTTTTAGTACACCAAGGATTATAAATTTGTACAATGTAGGAGAAAGTGCACTTTTATTATAGACTAGCGACCCGCTCGCAACTTCGCCCGCTTGAACAACACGTTTCCTCTATCGCCCTTACAATTATTCGCTTGTGCCCCTAAGCCACGACTGGCTTCATTTGTGTAAGTATTGCGATAAGCATGCGTTAATATTATAAATAAAATTCAATGTTTTTTGCATGACTTTTGCATTTTTACTTTTATAGTTCACGCAAACGTTATTGCAAGCCGCCAGTGGTACATATTATAACATAAATATTTATTATTTATTATTTATTTATTAATTATTTACGTAATGTTTAGTATTTATTTATTAATTAATAATTAATCATTTGACTAATCATTATGTACGTATTTCCACGACGCTATAAAATTAATTCGAACCAGTATTACGCCGGAAGCAACATTTTGTATTAAAATGAAATGCAACTTTAAACTGTGATAAATTCAGTGATTAAATTAGAAATGGACCTTTGTAACACGTATATATAAAAGGAAAGCAGTCTCAGTGAAATTTGCAGGATAGCTACGGCTGTATTATCAACGTTTACAACAAAACGCTTAATACACTACTGCTTTGGCTGTGCATGTTTAATAGTAACTAAACTATATTTAAATTATTATTTATTATTTTTGATTAATAAAAAATATATATATATTTTTAGAGGTCGTCGTGGCGCAGGGGCACATGCGTGCGACTGTAAGGGAAACGGTTGTTGGTTGGATTCCCACTTGGGGGCATAAAATATTTAATATTTACATTTCCTCGCTCTGGTAACGAGGCAAAGTATGTATATTTTTACAGCCTTTTCTAAAGAAAATGTAAGTATGTCTTATGCTTACTACTGTTATATTACAGTTTACGAGAAATACTCGAGACTCTCGCGGCACGGTGGGATAGTGTCTGACTGTAACCACAATGGTTGTGGGTGGGCCGAAAAATGAAAATTTAAAGTGAAATTGTTATAATTTTATTAATTGACTATACAAGGCCAGTCGTGCGTGACCTTGACGTGACGTGGCACAAGGTGTAACTGGTTGTCGGTTCGATCCCCACTCGAGGAGATGAAATATTTTTTTAAATTTATATTTTCATTTCTTCGCCCTGGCATCGAGGCAAAGCGCGACGTTGAGTTTCGCCACTCAACACGCGATGCCTCCAGAATACGGCAGAAAGTGGGGAACGGAGTATCTTAACACTAGGTTCCCTCTGCCTACCCTGCTGTGTGCGGGATACAGCTTGAAGCTGATTTATTTATTTTTTATATTATTTTAATTCGTAAGACTTTCCACCAGAATCAAATTAATCAAATTCGTGTTCATAATAATTACAGTGTTTTCATCGTTCAACGTCATAATTATTCATGTAAAACAAAGACGCTTATAAATTCCTTTGAAGATCAGTCACTTAATCCTATTACAGTTATAACGAAAGCAATACGTTTTAATAATTTGTATTTTTTTAGATTCACACTTTATCTCGCACATAGTAGCGAGAACCTGGGAACCTAGTGTTAAGACACTCCGTTATTTTTTAGAATACTTCCGTTCCCCACTTACCACCAAAATCTTCATTGCAATTCCGCCACTAACACGCATTTGCATTGCGTGTTGAGTGGCGGAACTTAACACTGCGCATTGCCTTGTTATCAGAGCGAAGAAATGAAAATATTAAATATATGTTATAATTGCACATTGCACAACTGGCGCGTTTACAGTCCGACTGTTGTGTCTTTGTGCCACGACGACCTCGAAAATTTGTAAAAAACTAAACTAAACTAGCTTTACGTATACTGTATCCTTAGCGGGATAGTCAGAAAGAACGGAGCGAAAAACGGTCTGCATACTTCTTTCACCTCTTCATCAACCTCTCGATCTCGATACATGCTTTTGCTTTTTCATGCTCCAGTTTCTTTCTTATTATGTTTTCAAAGGTCAACTGAATCCTTCTCCTACCTCTCCTACCCGTTTTTTTATGTTGTGAATTGAATTCCTGAATTAGGATTGACATGCGATAAGTTCTATTCACGCTGTATTCACCTTATAATTATATATTACTACTTTATATTATATATTACTACTTTATATTATTTCAGCGGTTGTCAGTCAATGATGGTTGTGGGGTAGGTGCTCATTCATGAATATATATTTTTTTAATTTCCTCTCTCTGATAATAAAATAAAGCGCGGCGTTAAATTTTGATACACTTGCGCTACGTCTTGAAAATGGTCGGAAAGAGGGGTACGGAACCTTAACAGTAGGATCCCTTTGCATTCCCTGCATATATCTATAATCAGTTCAGTTCTTCTTTTGTGGCGTTCCGAGCGTGCCAGCTGAGCACAA